>CACRXK020000159.1:6695-107368 GCA_902702795.2 Paramuricea clavata | reverse complement strand
AAGGTCTGTCCTCGAATATGCGTGCCAATTATTCCATAGTTCCCTGCCACGAAATCTTGCAAAAAACATTGAACGTATACAGAAGCGAGAAATGAAAATAATATTCTATGAATTGTCTTACGACGAGGCTCTTAACATCGCTGGTATTTCCACTCTTGAAAACAGACGGGAGTATCTATCCAATAATCTCTTCAACGACATTGTTTTAAATGATGATCATAAACTTGCCAAACTTTTACCATCCAAAGCAGGCAATAGAGAATTACGAAAAGAAAGATCTTTTGAAGTTTTACCAGCAAATACAAATCGTTTCGGAAACTCTTTTATCAACTTTTATGCTAAGAAACATTACAAATTAGATATTCCTTGAACATTTTAGAATTTTTAACTCATATAGATTAGTACATTTAAGTATATGATATATAGTATATATTAACAATTTTTAAATTGCATTGTAATATAGAATTTTTTACTATTTATAACCTTGTAACACTTAACGTCATGTAATTCAGTCTTCTGACTGCCAGATGATGTTTTTATTCAAACTATTCAAGAACCCTCAAATTTATAAAAAGACTAAAAACGAAACTCGTTTATTAACATATTTACACTGAATCTCAAAGTTTACTTCTCAAATATTCCACATATGCCTTATAATGATCCTCTTCATGACTTCTAAATTACTCGCCTGTCGCTTTCACAGTATACTTAAAACTAGGGGGCATTGAAAAAAAAGACCGTAGCCCCAGGTTCAAGCGGGTCATCACGACAATCCTCTTTCCAGCTAGAAATTTCGTCTAAAAGTCCGTCCTCTCTCCAATATGAAAGATAATTCAAAATTGACTCAAATTCACTATCCTCGATGTTTTCACGAAGATCCATCAGCGAGTAAAGAAAGGTTGAATCAGGACTTTTCTCCAAATTGTCAAAGTGATCTCGAACATCTTTATGATACTGTAACTTCATCACTCTAATAGCCTCAACAAACTCCCTCCAAACCATACGTTTAACAATCACTCGCTCTATGGCTTCCAAACCATACGATTGCCATCTCTCTTTTTCTGATAACATGAGACAGTCATGCTGGCGTTGACTCGGATGGTCGTACTCACAACCACAACATCTCTCTTTAGCAAGTTTACCAACTTCGCAAGCAACAGCCTCTGCATATATAGCTTCTAACAAACTGAAAAGCCTTTTATAATCAGAGGACGAAACTTCGTTCTGGTCCGGTCACACTACACAACGATAACGATACGATAAATTGTAAACACGCGATAATTGTCAAAAAAATGGTGTCAGTGTCCACACAACAACGAAAATGATAAAATTATCGTTGAACGATAACGATAACGATTTTAAAATCGCTCACATGAGCGATTTTTTTTTCAGTCGGACGCCATAACGATAAATTTTTGACCAATCAGCGCGCGTATACAAGTTATCGTATCGTTATCGTTGTGTAGTGTGACCTGGGCTTAACACAATTTTTTTGACAATTATCGCGTTTTTAAAATTTATCGTATCGTTATCGTTGCGTAGTGTGACCGGGCCTTTAGTTACTGCTTCCCCCTTTCAGACGACATCCAGTCTTGGTTCATTTATTTGTTTGACTTTCACTTAATATATGCGCTTACTACATGTTTCGTCGGTTTTAATATAGCCTAATAGCTCTAAGCGACATGAAAGAAATTCGTTTTTTACATCAAAACGTTTGTATACCCAACCATGCATGTATTAAAGTTGATTGTTTATAGATTCTAATTTCGTACCTTGTCTCTCTATGCACATGAGAGCAATATAAATGTATAGTAGTACACTCATAGGCGTACGGGATTCATATATCTATTGGAGGAGCTGTGGTCTATATTGCCCGAAAATATTTTATTTATTTTACGATATAAATATACTGTTAAGAAAGCGAAGAAAAACTTGAAATTACGCGTTTACCAACTTCAAGCGATGACGGGGATTATATATGAACCGCTTTTCACGCGAAAAACATTACTCTCTAATAAATTGTATAATATACTTTCTTCTAATATTCTCTTGTGATAGATGTGTACATTTGGAGGAAATCGGTGCATATAGTTTTAGTTACCAAGATCAGTATGTTTACAGTGCTTTCATACACTGATAAATAATAAAAAGATAATACCGGCGGATAAAATTAGCAACGCGTGCATGTCAACTTCAGTCGGCAAGTGCGTCAAGACTTTTGCCTATGTTATAAAGCTAGCATAAATGCTGGCATATTTATAACTTAGTCTCTATCCAAAAAACAGCCATATTTGAAAGATTGTGAACAATTTTGTATGTTTTTAACGCGAAAAACTTAAGTAAATGCATTAACAAATTATAGCTTACAATTAGTCGAATTAGCGAAAATTGACTATATTCATGACGCGCTTGTCAAGTGAAAAACACACTGCCCAAAAAAATTTTACTATTTATTCTAGTAGATGTGCCATAATACTCAGTAGCTGCAATAGATTGGATACCTGATACCGTTGCACTTTTGAGAAAAGATAATTTACCGCCAGCATACTAACACGAATATTTAATCCGCTGTCTGAAAGACTTTTTAAAAACACACAATATTTTGTTTGCTTCAAGTGATCAGCATAATTTTTAGTTTAGGTTTATGCCTAGGCAGGAAATAATAAAATATGTAAGTTTCAAGAAGTTAGAATAAAAGCGCGAGATGAACTGTGAGATATAAAAAAGCTCAAATATCACTTGCGTAATTAACGTTTTAACTTATTTTCGAACGCGTCCGAAAATAATTGCGATAAAATTTTTAAAACTGACTACAATTTCAAAGTCAACGTTTTTTGTTCATTTTATGAACGACTTCTTCCACACAGAAAGTTTGAAGGAAATCTGTAATCTTAAGAAATTCGAGTGGTCGGTTTTTACACGGACTGCTTCTTAGGCCCCCTTTACACGAGCCCGGGTTGATTTCCAACCCGGGTCAGCACGCCACAGGTGGTTATTTTTTTATTCTGTTTACATGAACCCGGGTTGACGACAATTTTGCCAACCCGGGTCGGCAATTCTCAACCCGGGCTGACTCGAGTGATATTCCGAGCAACAGACTGGAGCAGAGTCTATTTTTGGCGCTTATATCCCTTAAAATCCCTTATAGACCTCATACGATATTATTACGATTATATACCTTTTAGTTTTGGCGCTTATTATATCTTTCAGAAAATAATTATATCCCTTTTTATCAAGGATTTAACCGTATAGCAACAACCTTAAAGACGTTTTCTTCCATTTTTTTCCTCGTTATTTTGTACTGGAAGATCTACTGGGCAAAAATATTCGGCATCGAACGCCAACGCCAGACCTTCGCGCAACTTTGAATACATTGCGACAACATCGGAGTTGAAATCTACATTTTTATAATTCATCTCCGTCTTATAATCCTTCAGAGAAAGGATTAGGTGATCAATAATTTCAGACCACCACTGAAACGCGGATTGTGCATTTTTTCTTTTGGTTTTGGACAGTTTTTACTCGCCATACGGTATGATGTTATATGTCTGTACCAAACAGAGACGGAGAAAATACGCACGCAAAATGTTGAAATGCGATATGACGCTAGGTGCAAAGTTCACAATCAGGAATTTACCGCACTTTACATGATCCCGGGTCAAGCCAAACCGGCTTTACATGAAGAAATGAGTAAACTTTTCACGCGTTCACACCTCGCCAACCCGGGTCGACCCGGGTCTCGAGAAGGGTGCCCCGGGTTGGCGAGGTGTGAACGGTTGACCCGGCTATCGTGTAAACGCTAATAGAGATTTATTCGTAGACGGGTTGACCCGGGCTGGCAAGCTAACCCGGGTTGATAGTCAACCCGGGCTCGTGTAAAGGGGGCCTTAATACCTATAGGATAGGGAGATCTCTCCCACACTCCGGGGGTTAGGACCTCTGTTTCCGGAAATCCATTAGTGGAGCAAATTCGTTTAAATGTAGGTCTGTCCCGCTTACCGGGTAGATCCTGCAGGTGTTGTTGTGTGTGTTACGTTCTATTTTTATTCCATCTGCATTCAGCTTTTTCTTTATTGCATCAAAGGTCTAGTAGCCGTCTTCAAAGGTAATCTTCTTTTGTCCATACGCAATATTATCGTTGACATTCAAACGTACGTTCTTATAAGTCCAGTAGATGGTTGCGTTCTTTAGGATTAATTCGGACCCTGCGTTCGTTATAATACACTTGTCCGGAAAAAACTCGGTAGTTCCGTTTTTGATAAACACCGCTAACTTCTTCATTTTTATTATATGTATTAAATAAAATGAGTACCGGTGAAGACATCCTTCGTAACTATTACGGACAGAACTACGAAAAAGTAAAGGCGGCAGCACCCATTGAAAGGCGGAAGATGAAGGAGGATTTTAGGAAAAAATATCCGGGTGCAAAATTGTCTAAATTTGACTTTGAGGTTACATTTGCAAAGGACGGAACTTTAGAATCCAAGGACATATTCTTCAAGATCACGGATACGGAAAGTTACGACATCAAATCCGACACATTCAGGGGAAATAAAAAGTGGACGTGGTACCTTTACCAATGGGAGAGAATATGGGGTAATTACGGAACCGTTCAAACCTTTAGACATAACAGGGATCCACTTCCGTACAGAATAAATAAGTTCGAAATTTACGTTTGCGACTGCATTAACACCTCCCTCAACAGCTTTGTTTCCAATTTCGCCGATCTCAACGCGAAGTGGACCGGTACCGCAAAGGATATCACCAGGGTAAAATTCGATTATATAAACGATCCCTATTTTGCATCGATACTGGCTGCTTACATTATCACGTATAAGTGTGGGATAAGTACGGAACATCTGCTGTAAGGCAAAGGAACCTCAGGGGTAATCATAAGTATTGCTAGGTATCACCTATACTACCACATGCGCAGGTTCCTCAGAAATCCGAGCAAAATGACAAAATACGTAACGAAGAATATGCTAAAATCCCTGCAGAGAAACATGCCCACACAGAAAACGTGGGTTAACAAATTTCATCGAGGACAGACAGAAATAGGTCTCTGGCATAGCAGACTTCCGGATAAGAGTAGGGTTAGAAATTACAAATATTCATACTACCATACCGGTGGTGTAATGGGAATTAGCTATCAGGAAGTAGACAAAGTCGTTAACAACAGCGATACGGACTACACCCAATTCATAACAAAGAAATCAAACGGGTTGACACCTTTTCGATTAAAGTTACTTCAACAATCTGTCGAAAGTTATGTCTATTGCGTATTAGGTGCGCAAGCACAAACACGTTCGTCTATCGTTGGTAAGGGGGCGAAGTCCCTGCAAACTCAGGACGTGTTTCACAAACTTTTCAAAGACACCATTGCGCAAGACGATGTATCTGTATCCATCTCCAATATGAGGAAAGCGATAAAGGACACTAACGTTGTACTTAACATTGCAATATCACCCGGATTAATATTAATACCATCCAATATGATTATACTTAAGGAAAAAATAGCAGGGTACAACAATACACTGACACTTGCGACAAAGGACATGAAGTTTGGTAGTAACACGGACGTTAACTACTCAAAGCCCAAGGAAATAAAGAAGAGTCCGGTGGTAAATCCGAACCCTTTACCACGCAAAGACCAGAACCCCATACCACATCCTAACACGGCAAGCGTACCGAAAGCATCAAACAATCTGATTTACCTTCTCGGCACTATGTTCATTGGTGGGGTTATCACTTCGAGATGGATTTTCTTTTCGTATTAATAAAAGAATGAATAGCGACAGCAACAAAGTTAAGGGAAAGCTGAAAAAGGACAAAACCGTCAACGTAGATATAAAATTCAATAGGGGTGGGCTGAATCTCGGTTACGTTAAATCCAAAACAACCCACATCAAGTACGTTACGTCGTGTAAAGAAGGCAAAGCGGGACCGTCGGCAAAGACCGCAAAGGAAGAAAAACCGAAGTCAACGGAAAAAAAAGGAAGAATAAATAAAATGGGGTGTTTACCCACAAAACCTAAAACCACGAACGAAGTGAAGTACGACAAAAACCACCGGAATAGAAAGATGTTCAGTTTCGGAATCGGTATAGAACGCGGTGATCTCACTATCAACGCTCACACCCAAATTGGATACGTCAGCACAACGGTAAAAAAATACGTTAAAATAAATGACGAAAATTCAAATACTGCGGAGACTAACGTCACAGAGTATACAGAGGCGGAACTCGCGGCGATTCCTTTGTTCTTTGTGTCCCCGTGCAACGTCATTTCCACGCGCCACGCAAGTTGCTCTGGCAAGTGTCATTCGTCGTGTTTTCAGTCAAAAGCATAGGAAAAACACCGTTCGAAAGTAGAAAAATAAGTATTTTTGTGAAGTTGCTCCACCGAACTTCATTTTGGGATTCAAATTTGAAATATAAATGGTAAGTGGTTATTTTTATGTAAAAAGATATACGTTTATAGGCTAAATACAAAGAAAAAAATAGTATAATACAATTTACAATCTCGGTGCTTGTGATGTTCTTGCCAAGAAGCAGATTCCCATTTCGCTAAATTAATGCGGGCCAAACGTATTGTTTTCCTGTCTTTTACATTAATAAGAAAGCATAGGTGGTTATTTGAAACACGTCCATCAGGTTCCATGCACGTAGCTGTGGGATTTGTGAGCAAAAATTAAAAGTTAAACTACCTATGTTTTTAATACTTTCTGTGCAACTAATAACCACATTCACAAATGTATTCTCCAGCAAAGAAACGTTCCTTTACGGATTGTTAATCCGCATTTGAAGGCATGCTTATGCCTTCAAAGGTCAGAGGTCTTGCACATGCAGAATAGCAGACACTACTGTTATTGACATCCTTTGTCACAAAATTATGATGTGGCATATTGCCTTATTGGACAGCTATGTTGGATAAGGCACTTCCTTAATAAATAGCTTGACACATAAGTTCATGCAGACTAAGTTTTGTTCAATTTCATTTGTTTTGTAGTCGGTATCTTCAACTGCTTGGATTAGTGGTGGGCTTGTCTGATCATTTCCTGCAGATAAATCAGATTGGCTAGGGTGAAATGCAATCAAATAGGCATCAGAATCTTCAGCACAGCTGCCAATTGAAAGTGGTGTCAAAATATTATCTACAAATAATATGCAAAATGCTCTGGTGAACTGGATGGGACTAATGGGTAGTCACAATCCCCTGCTGCCTAATGAGGCCAAAGAAGTTCTCCAGAGGATCTTGGTTGAGACATCTTGTCATGTACCCTGGCCCAGAGGTTTTTTTAGATTTGGCGAACGCAAAATGCGAGAAAACGCGCGAAGAAAAAGGAAAAACCTCTGGTGAATTTGTTAGCGATTCCTGGTTCGGATAAAGAATGCAAAAATGTATAATGGCTTAATGCATCATATTCTAAAAATATTATCCAATCATTATCCTTGACGCCAAGCCGTCTAGACAGGGTTTTATCGCATGTTTACTGTCTAGTGTATGCCTGCCCATTTGTAGCAATATTCATTCTCCTGAATTTCATTCAATTTAAAACATCACATCTATTCAATTTAATATAAATATATATTTATATTCATTCACTTTAATCTTGCAATATACATTCAAAAAAATCTGTATTTTATAAATTTATTAAACACACATCTTTGGGCCGACGTGAACTTTGTCTGTTAATACAAAAGCAAGCAAATTTGTCTTGTAGATTTCAAATGAAACCATTCCTCTCCATTTCGCATTTCGAATAATAGACTCGGGATTACAAAATGCGAATGTAAACTCTCCATCCAGTATTGCTTTCTCGTCCTCTTCGTTTGACAGTGAAGTAACACGACATCCACGCTTTCTTAGTTCACGGACGTGAGAGTCAATGAAAGAGTTCAATTTGCAAATGGCTATTAAGATGGGTTTCTCCAGAAAATTGTGGCTTTTGCCAAGTCGTCGTGCTACTCTCGGTGTTAGAACTTTGGAATATTAAACTCTTCGAATAACCGATAGCAAGATGCAAATACATCTTTAATGTGAATCAAATTGGACAAGGCGCGGTATTGATGCTCCGTTTAGCTCCGTTAAACTTTTAATTCAGGAAATTTATCAATCTATCTATTAATGCAGCCTATAAAACTGCTTCTTTCAACTTTTGTTCGTTTATTTAATAATATAGACATTTCAAAATTCAAATGTTTCAATTCAATCAAAACACGAAACGCCTGCGAACAGGCTATGATGTTTACAATATCCAATCAGAACACGTAGTCTATCGAACCTATAGTCAGCAGCCAATCAACTCTTTGCTTCCATTTTTGAAAGTTATGTGTGGAATGTGAACCCAAAAACTACGCCAATTTTACCAGAGGGTTATTCAAAACAGGCGAAAATAAATACCCTCTTGTTCCAGGGTACTTGTCATGAGAAACTCCAAGGAATGATGTTGGTTAAGGTCTTGAAATATAAATACTACAGTGTAATTACTACTGACAGTGTAAATATTACTGTCGTTCCAATTGAAGTGTTGCTCAAATGTTGATTCAATACATTACCTCGGGCTGACCAATTCATTTGATCAAGTTCCTCGAAATATTCATACACTTCCTGTGAAAGAGCCAATTCCAAGTATTTGATCATTTCTGGTCACTTCCTTTCTATTTATGATTGGTTAGTTGCACAAACAACAAAGGTGATTGGTGCATTTAAACTATTCAACAGGAAGTTTACAATTATACTAGGAAGTGTATGAATATCTCGAGGAACTTGATGAAATGAATTGGTCAGCCAGAGGTAATGTATTGAATCAATATTTTAGCAACACTTCAATTGGAACGACAGTAATACTACTGATAGTGTAAATACTACAGTGAAAGTAAATACAACTGTGTAATTGGGGTTTAAAAATACAAAGTTTATTTTAATAAATGTTGTTTATTTTATTTCACATTTATATACATTTAGGAATTTAAATTATTCAAAAACTAAATAAATTAAATATGTGTTCAATGTCAATGAATATTGCTATATTCTAAATATTGCTATAGTTGAACCCCCATACTGTCATGAAAATTAGTACTAAATAAAAAAAGTAGCTAATAATCCATGTTTCCTCTTACAGTCTTTGCTTTATATGAAAAGTTAAATACTATAAATAATTGCATTGTTCCTTTTATTGATAAAGAGTTTCCCATTAAAAGAGAAAGTATTCCCAATTAATACTTTGCCTGTTAAAGTGTGCTCACCCCTTGACGAGTAAAATCGTCTGGTGTTAGACAGAGTAAAATAATAAAGTAGGGGGCATCAGGGCACAATGCAACTCAATGGGTTAACTGGATCGTCTGGTGTTAGACAGAATAATAAAGTTGGGTTAACAAGTAAAATTGTCTAGCTTTACAGTACATCTTCCAAGGGGGGGCTGGATTTGGGGAGCAGGCCTACCACTTTTAGTTGCATTGGGGGGGGGGGCTGCTTTTTTGAACCTCAATTAAACTATTACAGTAATCTGAAGGCCTGTTTATATGGTCTCCGGGTACTAGGGAAATCCTACCCCCGAGCCACCCTGGCAAGGCAAAATTATATTCATATCCTATTATAGCAACTGCCATGCAAGTGTTTGCATGGAAAGTTTTGAACTTGTCTTGCCTAGTGGGATGATCCAGGTAGTAAGGTCACTCCGTCAGGGGGTACAGCATCTCTATTACTCAAGATTAATTATATAAACATTGCCTGAGGCTATGTAAAATTGGTAGGCATTCCAATATAAGATCAAATAGTCTCAGGTTTTCCCCAATCAGGTGAACAAATTAACATAGTTGTAAGAATCTGCATCTGATTCATTGTAATGAACACTGTAGTTCAACAGGAATGATTGGCAATCTAGAAAAGCAAAATAAAAAATAAAGTAAATAAACAGATTAAATTATTAAGCATGTACAGACTTGGCATGTTTGAGAAATTATTGACCTTTGAGAGCCCATTAAAAATGGTTGTCATTGCACAATAACCAATGCACTAATCTTGGGGAATCACTATAAAGTATAATTTGACCAATCCCCCACCATTGGGTCAACATATAAGTTAAATAAAGTCTATATGAGTACTTTAGAGTACTGTGGCTCCATGTCCAAGTCCATTTACTCAGTAAGTCCATGTTGAATGTTGATGTTCATATTTTTCGTACCTGAATGCTGTTTATGCAATGTTTAAATTAACGACAACCCTTTCATACAACATTGCACTTCACAAAAATATATTGATAATTTCATATATATGAGCTAGAGAAAAAAAACTCACATATAAAGTTGCCAAGTTCCAGCTGGAGTTCAGGTCTACAGAATCGAATCTTCAGATTGCCAGAAATTCTCACTCCTTCGGGTGTCTTTTCTCATTTTCGCCGTTAAAAATGGTATTCGTTCAATTTCCTTTCGCTAAGAAGACGCAGTGTGCCATTTATTTGCAAAATGCGTGCACAAAATAAAGATTGATCGGTTACTGCGCTTCAAATCGCCGTTTTATTGCCAAAATTTTGCATTTTCCTATCTATTTCCTGATAAAAAATGTGCATGACACTTGCCAGAGGGTCGCGCATGCGCATTAAAAAAGTGGGGACATGATTTGTCTCGAGTTCCGCCTCTGTATATCCTTACTCTGTGCTAACTTGGATGAGTCTGGTGTTCTGCCAACTCATCCCGATAACAATTGAAATTCTTTTCATCATCATCGCCTTAAAATTACTATTTCAATTTTAATGCTTGGTAAGAAGCGTTAAAATTATTCAATGTATTCCCAATCCAGCATCCGGAATACTTTTTTACACCGATCGTGTGAGACTCTGCTTACTGGAATTTTGAGCAATTTCTTATTGATTGTTATGCCAAGTTTTTTACATATCTGATAAGTCAGAATACTAAGGTTGGGAAGCGACTTCACCTTTGGTTCTTCCGCGTCGTGTACCTTTTTTATGTTTTCCATGATTTTATTCCTATCCCCTACCGATAACATGGAGTGTGTTATTCCCATGCTTTTACAGAAACCTTTGTATCTAAATTCAATGACGGACATCCCTGCGGTTGTCTTGTCCTGATGACCGCACTCGGTGTATTCCCAACCCAACGTCCGGAATACTTCTCTACATCGATCGTGTGGGGCTCTGCTAACTGGAATTTTGAGCAGCTTCTCGTCCATCTTTATGTTAAGCCTTTTACATATCTGATATGTCAGGATGTTGAGGTTAGGAAGCAATTTCATTTTCTGTTCCTCTACCTCACAGACTTTATGAATGTTTTCATCTATCAAACACCTATCATGCGTTGATAGATCAGAATGTGTTATTTTCCTTCTGGTATAAAATGATTTTAACCTATCACTGATGCTCATTTTCTTGTGTCTCATTTTCTTGCGACTCATGATTGCGTTGTCCAAACAATTTAAGTCCGGGACAGGGGGTGTGGGTCCCGTAATTATTCCACATTTGTGGCACGTCCTTTTCCCGTTTATATCATAAGCTGGTGTTCACCCCCAAATTCACAGATTTCCATCCTTTTTCTGTCTTCACAGTCAACCACCTCCTTTCTCAGACGCTCCCTTTTCTCGTAATCCGTTTCCATATAGTCCTGATGACTTTCCAACCGTTTAAAAGTCTCTATGATCAACTCCCGCTTCTTGCTCTTGTATTCCTTCTCAACGATTTTTCTGATACTTTCCAAAAACTCACTTTTTCTATCCGGTACAGAACACTGTGCCATTCCAAACACTTCAGATAGGGAAAGACCCCAATCCCTCTCCCTTAGGGATAGATCGCTTAGGTCCGGTTGTACCCCTTTTTGCCTCTTCAAACGCATTGGACATCTGTCCGAGAGAACTTATCTCTTCCAGTCGTAAAATGGAACAACTCATACCTTTTATTATATAAAAATATTTCTTTCAATAGATGACCTTGAAATTATTTAAGGTTATACTGGAACTAGCTCAAGCAACATTTGACTAGAATTTGACTAGATGCTAAACTTGGTTAAAGTTATGCTAAAACCTAGTTAAGGTTATGCTACAACTAGCTTTAACTAGAATTTGACTAGATTTGACTAGATGCTAAACTTGGTTAAAGTTATGCTAAAACCTAGTTAAGGTTATGCTACAACTAGCTTTAACTAGAATTTGACTAGATTTGACTAGAATTTCACTAGATTTGACTAGAAATTCAAAAAAAAAAGTAAGTATATTAAAATAAAGGATGGACGGACCGACAATAACAAAAGCAGAAAAGACCCAAAAACCAAAGGATCCGAGAAGGGTAAAATCAGGTAAAAGACTAGCAGCAATATCTAGGGAAGCAAAAGCAAGGAAGGCCGAAGAAAGGCGTACATTGAAAATAATTCCGATCAAGGTGATTCGGTAAATACGCTGATTTACGCCGGAGTCGTAGCAGTAGCAGCTGCACTAGGGGGAATCTACTACGTATACTGTAGGGTCAAGCCTACGGACAAGCCTAATCACACAGCAGAACCACAAGTACAGGACGAGCCGAAACCGAAGTTCGAAGAATTTAACAATTAGTTAATATACTATAATAAAAGGAATGGAAAAGAGAAGTCAAGAACTCACTCCCGGTTTTAAAAGGGCACTGACCTCCAACATTGTAGGTAACAGGGTATGTAACTTCGTTACATTCAACCCAAACGAATCCAACCCCGGAAACGACATCCGGATTGTGGTTCCAAAACTGGAACCGAACACCTGTATGGTTCCGAACTCATTTCGCCTGTCATACGAGTTCAAGAACGAAAACACCAAATCCTGGTTCATGAATAACCTCGGTAAACTTCTGTGCGAGCGACTCCTAAGGGTAGGGGGTGAAATAGTATACGACAATAACGGAAAGTCTCATCGAAGTCTACAAAGATCTCTGGAAGATGAGTACGAAAAGAGCAAACATGATAGAATACGGAATTATGAAAGAAAACACAAGAAAGCTATTGTCGAAGGACGACAGTGCCGATCAGACCGTAAAAACGGAAGGTGACTACGACCTGGTGATGGCGAAGGTATACAAAGAACAGAAAATGAAACTCGGAAAAATTCTTAATGATTACGATCCCTACGCACCGTACAACATGAAGAGCGGATTCGAGTACACGATAACCCTTCCAAAAGCCGACAAGATTATGGTTGCACAGGCAAACGAGAAGGTGGAAGGATATACACTAAAGAACATACACCTGGAATACGAAACCATAGAGAACGAAGAACTGGCCAAACGAGTAAACGAAGGATATGAGACCGGCAGGTCCTTGTCCTACGAACACACAACATTGCTGAAGACAACCGTCTGGTCGAAGGATGCTACAAGGTTCAACGAAACCATAGACGTTCCGAGGGTAAGTGTGAAGGCCATTGTTCTACTCTTCAGGAAAAGGACAATAACCGACAGCGAGGAATACGTCTTCCCAAGCATCGAAAAGGTAAAGGTTACGATAGAGGGAAAACCGAATGTTGTATATAGTCAGGGTCTAACATACGAAAACTTTTACGATGAGGCGAAAAGACTGTTCGGAATGGCTAACAACGCCTGCAACGACAACATAAGCGTTAGAAACACTGGTGATCGATCTGAGAGCTGTTGATGACAGTCATATTGTCGGAAGTGGAAAAAAGCTCCTCGGTGACAATCCCGGAATCCTTCTGGAGATCGAAACCGACGCGATGTCCGAAGACATCCTCTGTAACATCTTTGTGCTATCCGATGGACTTATAAACATCAGCGAAAAGACCCTTCAGGGTATTAGTTATTAAATAAAGGATGGAACCACTGAAAACACCATTCAACATGATCATTCTCGGAATGACCGGATGCGGAAAAACCTACAACCTACTGGAAATGTTGGAGAACGACCATAAAAACCACATTCGGAGTCACTTATCAATCATGCAGTTCAGACATGGCTTCACGAGCTCTGTTATTTTTCCTTTTTTACTGCTTTCTCCGTCGTATTTTGGGAATGAAAAATGTACAGTGGACAACACAAGTATACAATGCATCTACGCTGAGACTCTGGGCAGCAACCATTCGAATTGTAATGAGAATTACACGATCATTTTTGCCTCTCCTTGGCGGTACTTGTTGCTCAAGGATAATCCATCGCCTATATTTTTCCTGAGACCCACTGTTTGGAGGGAAGTCACTACACTACAAAGGATCAAGGACACGTATAGAATCGCAAAACTTTCTGTAAATCTCAGTTTCGAGCGGGGTTCTTCCGAAGCTATTTCGAACAAATCTCAAACGTTTTCAATATGGATTGCGAAAGACGTGCGGCCAAGTTTAAACATTTGCATACACACCAACGATTATACCGGGTGGCCCAAAAAAAGTACTCCTGTTTGATTCGTAATAACATCTAAACAAGTATAGCTTTTAATAAGAAATAACTTGCATCAAATAGAGGAAGGACTAACTTAGACTTTGATATATTACAGTTGTATTTCGCTTAAAAATTCACGGAGATATTAATCTTTAAATTCGGGAGGATATTTCTGGATGTGTCTGAAATATGCAAAAATCGGCGTATCAAATATTAATCAAGATTTGCCCGACTGAAACATGCACTATTACCAGTAAATAAATGACACTTGACAAATTGTTTATTATGAAACAAAGTATTATTAGGCTATATCTACAAAATACAAGCAAGATTCATTCGTCCGAAATTCGCGTGTGTTCCTAGCACGAATACGTTTCCTTATTTCATGAGACCACTGCATCGCGAAGGATCGTCATTGGATCGTTCGTAGTTCTGAAGTAGGGCATGCTGTCACAACGGAATTGTGAAGCTCTTCTAACTTCTGCAACGTTCTGAAATCTTGTTAAGAACACCCAAACTCTTTTGCCGTTTCTTAATCTTGGCAAGTTCATGGAGTAAACTGAGAATTATATGAAACACAATCAAACCATACAACTCCATAAGACATAACAATTAAGCAACTCCCCAGAGACATGCAACATTTTTGGAACAAAACGTAACAAAATAGTAGCGTTGATACGGTGATGTGTATTTGCAAAAAGCAATACGGTATTATTTCCTTCAATAAAGAATATTCATCCTGCTCTAACCGAGAAATAATCTACTCAGTCTGTTTGAACCCATTAAAAACATAAAAAAATTAGGCTATTTAAGAATACGAAAAATTTAAGCGCCTGCCTTCCATGGTCAGTCTTTCATGTACATTTAAGTTTGCAAAGACCTAATATTAAATACTTGCATACTTTCGAACGTTCATATTTCAGGAAACAATGAGCTAAGACTTACATGTAAGATGTCTAAATCTACGCCATATCCCTTACAAACCTTAACGATAATTCGCTGAAATACAAGTTAGCCTAATATGTCATTAAGCAAACAAATGCTGGAGTTAATATTTGATATGCCGATTTTCGCTAATTTTAGACACATTCCAAAATATGCTCCCCATTTTTAACATTAATATATCCGTGAATTTTTAAGTTAAATACAACTGTAATATATCAAAATCTAAGTTAGTCCTTCCTCTATTTAATGCAAGTTATTTCTCTTTAAAAACTTTACTTGTTTAGAAGTTATTACGAATCAAACAGGAGTACTTTTTTTTGGGCCACCCGGTACTATCCCAAGAGATTACGTTAACAATGCCTCTTTCATAAAACATACAAAACGAATTAAACGATTTCGCCGTCCTTGTTCGTATTATGCAAATAGCGTCGCTTGTTTACGAATACAGCGGTTGACATGTAGCGGTGACATCGAAGTAAATCCTGGATGCACAAATGTCATGAGTGCGAGAAAACTATACGGAAAAATCAAAAGGAAACTAACTGTACATCATGCCTCGATCTGTTTCACGTAAAATGTATTACATCCACAACTGATATCAAAACTATTATAAGTAATTATATTTGTTCCAGATGCCTGTGGACTGAATTGCCCTATCATTACATACAGAACGATAGTTTCTCACTAGAAGCGGGACAATCCTCCTCTACCGAGAGCGGTACTTTAGACCTAAATAAACACCTTATCAACCACATGACTTCTCTCACCACCAGACCAAAACACCTAAAACTAATGCATCTTAACACCCAAAGCATGGTTTCTACATTCGACGAGTTAGTTCTAACCATGAAGCAATATCCTTTTGACGTAATCTGCATGAGCGAGACTTGGTTAAAAGACAATCCACTGTTACTTCAGCACGTAAACATACCCGGGTATAGCTCTGAATTCAGAAATCGTGATTCAATAAAAGGCGGGGGCGTCGGAGCATACATCAATGAATCGTTAAAGTATCGTCGAAGGAGTGATATCGAGAAGAAAGAACCCAGCCTTGAACATTTATGGCTCGAGTTCCCCGGCAGAAATAAACATAGCAAACTACTTGAGGGGACAATATATCGCTCAGAAAAAATGCTAAAATGTACGGAATGGCTGAAACGTTTTGAGAACCTACTCGGGTATCTTACGGCTAGCTGGGATGGTCTTATTTTGGTAACTGGTGACATTAATATTGATCTACTTGGACATTTGAACTCTGTAACAACCCAATACTTGGACATGCTGTCGTCTTTGAACCTCTATCAGCACGTCCAAAAACCAACTAGAACAACATATAAATCCTCAACACTTATAAACCATATAATCTCAAATTCACCCACGCGCATCTCACATACTGATGTCTTACCTTGCCCATTGGTCAGTGACCATGACGCTATTTATGCCTGCATCAACATCAAAGTCACAAGATTTGAGACACGATACAAGTATATACGATGCGAAAAAAACTTTAACGATTTAAACTTCGTTGAAGACTTTAAAACGTTACCTTTCTCCGTAATCTATGGCGTCGCTGACCCTGATGAAAAACTCGATATATTAAATTCTTTAATTACAGAATGTATTGAAAGACATGCGCCGCTAAGACGAACCAAGATCACGAGACCCCCAGCACCATGGCTCAAAGATCCTACCATCCAAGATCTACAGGAGCAAAGAAACGTTCTTCAAGCCAGTGCTCGAAGAAGTAAGGATGCCCAAGCGTGGGAACTATTTCGTTCAGCTCGCAACCGCCTCAAAGCATTAATTAAAACTGCTAAAAAGAAATTCACGCAAAAAATGCTTTCTTCTAAGAAACCCAAGGAAGTATGGAAAGTAATACATCGCATCTTGCACCCAGAGCCGCGTAGGATCACCTTTCACCCTGAAAAACTCAATTCTCATTTTACTTCAACGGCAGAACGTACAATCGGCACTGACGTCAATGATAATAACAACAGTTACGACACTATAAGAAACATGATCGATTCGCTTCCCCCAGACTACGACAATGGCTTCCATATAAATCCTGTCACACTGGGCGAAGTTGTAAATGAAATACGTTGTCTACGAGGAGACTGTTCCACAGGACCAGATCACATTCCAGCAAAAATGATCAAAATTGTGGCCGAATATTTGGGTTCTCCATTAACCGATATCATTAACACCTGTATCGCGAATCGAAGCTTTCCGTCCGCGTGGAAGATTGCGCGTATTTGCGCAATCCCAAAAGTTAAGCAAATCACCTCTGAAAATGACCTGCGGCCTATATCAATCTTGCCAGTACTGTCGAAAGTGTATGAACGCCTAATCTTTCGCCAGCTTTCCAAATTCATCGATGATAACAAATTACTGAGTAGCACCATCTCTGCATATCGAAAGGGCCAATCCACCACAACGGTCATGCAAGCCATACGAGATGACATCACGAAAGCAATGAGTCGTGGAGAAGTCACGATGATGATCTTCGCTGATTTCTCGAAAGCTTTCGATACGATCCGTTTTAAAAATCTCATCTCGAAAATGAGCAAACTGGGCTTCCGCAAGGATTTTCTTACATGGACACTAAATTATGTCTCACATCGTAAACAGTACGTTCAGATTGATGATATTAGATCGAATACAACAAATGTTAATTTCGGCGTACCACAAGGATCGATATTGGGGCCGGTTTTATTTAATATATACGTTGCCGACCTTCAAGAAATTATCGACGCCAAAAGCCATCAATATGCTGACGACACAACAATCTATGAGCATGCTAAGGTCAAACATATTCATAGATGTAGAGAAACCATATCTGATTCAATGAAAAAACTCAACGACTGGTCAAATAATAGCAGCCTTGCCTTAAACCATAAGAAGACGAAAGCAATGCTTTTCTCAACTCAACAAATGTCAAGAGTCCACCAATTGGAAAATTATGAACCTAGAATATTTGTCAACGAACACGAACTAGAGCGCATAAAGTCATGCAAGTTGCTTGGCGTTCATTTCAACGAACACCTAAAATGGGACAACCATATCCGTCACATAACATCTGCCTGCTACGCCACCTTGCAAATATTAAGGAAACTTAAACATCTAGCTTCTTATTACCTTAGAAAGCAGTTAGCTGAAACGCTAATATTATCCAAATTGGATTATGCTGATGGTGTTTTCTATCCACTCCCGCAGTTTCTATCAAGGCGCTTACAGAAAGTTCAATTTGCAACTGCTAGTTTTGTCTTGGGTCGATATGTTAAAGATCAAAAGGATATCCTGGAAGTTGGATGGCTTCCAGTTAACGAAAGAAGAGACCTCAACATCCTGAAATCGAGTTTCAAAGCCATGTATTTCCAAGTGGCCAGAGTATCTAAAGCTAGAACGACAAACTTGCGTCCGAGAACTGCGCTCAACCAATGCAGTTAGACTAGTCGTGCCAAAAGAAACTGGAACGTTTCAACATAGTGCTGCGAAACTTTTTAATTCCTTACCTGAGAACATCAGGAATTGTACTAATTACAAAGTATTTTTAAAATTAACGAAAGAACTTTTATTCGAAAGAGCACGCCAAAACTAGTTTTTAATCCGAACATCGATTTTATCTAATTTCAACACTTAAACGTTATAGTCCATAGTTTATAGAATATAGTATTTAATTAGTATTTTAACAGGGAAGAGCCATATGTATGGATCTGTTGAATAAATCGTTATTATTATTATTATTATTATTAATTGTATAAACCCAAACATCGAAAAGCAAAATTCGCGGGAAAAAGCTCTATTTTTATGCAGCGTCGACAAAAGTCCACCATGTTCTCCGCTAATGCTTTCGTTTCCCCGGGTGTAAATAGCCGGGGGAAATTAGTGCCCTCGCACGGCGCTTCGCGCCGTCGGCTCGGGGACAAGATTTTTAATAAATAATGGAGAACATAACTGTTACATCATTACTGTCCATAAATAGCAAAAGCTAGTCGAGATGGACAGTAGTTACATTAAGCATCTTAATAAACAAAGAATAATCAAAGAATAATTAAAGAATAATCAAAGAATACTTATATTTCAAACAGAAAGGGCATTGAAGTCGAAATGTGCAAAACATTTATGCTTCACCGCATATAGGCTAGCTTTGATAATAGCCGAGACCGAAATCCGTAATATAAGATTAAAGTTAATGATCTTAAATTTTGATTTATATTTCTAAAACAGTTTTTGGTTTTTCCAAATTGCTTTAATATAACTGAAATATCAATATATTCATCTTCCATTACTAACATTTGGAGAAGCTTGTCATGCATTTTTTTCTGAAAATTATGTTTTGAGTTTTCACGTAATTCCATAGGAATCAAGCATTTTTTTAAGCATTTTTTCGGAGTGCATTTTATTACCATCACACCATATAGTTCAATAGTTGAACAATAGTTGAAGTAGGGGAGTACAAATGACTTGTACATCATCTGTAGTGTTGCTTGAGGTAACGTAAGGCTTCACCTTTCGTAACATAGCTATACAGTATAGAACAATTAAGAAATGTTTTCGGTTGGTTTTTCAACGTGTTTTGTCCATTGTAATTTATCATCTATTTCTAAGCCTAACACCTTTTTCTTGTAAACCCGTTTGATTATATGCATGATCTATAATTTTAATAATAGGGGTCATTTCTGATCTGTTTCAAGCGCTTTGCTGAGCCGATCAACATATACTCGGCTTTTTCTTCATTTAAAGTTAATTTGTTTGCGGCTAACCAAGTCTGAACGTTTTGGATTTCCACCCCCAATTTGTATTCAATTTCAAAAGAAGACTCTCCAGTTCTAGGCATTAGTGACGGCCATAATTTAATTTACACTATCAGAAAACACTCTATATAGTGTTAAATCTAAGCCTATCATGCACTATTCAATCCCGCAGTTATAAAAAATTTGATGAAACTTCATTCAAGCATGACATTGACCATTGTCATTGAATGATTCTATTCCGGCCATGGCAGTACATATGGTTTCCTTAGATGATCCTATAAAAGTCATAAAATGCTCGGGAAATTTGGAAAAAACTGTTTCTTGAAGTTGCTGATAAGAATAAGGAAAACTCGTGCACCTTGGCTCTCTGTTGAAATCAAGAAATTAATATGGGAAAGAGATCGACTAAAGCGGAGAGCAGTTTATACTAATGATGAAAACGATCGGGATAACTGCATGTTAAGAACTTAGACTTAGTTAACTACAAGATTAGAGCCGGATAGCAAAAATAAATATTATATTTATATAAATAACTCTTTGTTCTAAAACAACGTTGGCCGGACTAAGGAAACTAACTTGGAATGATATTAACAGTTTTCTTTCTAAATATACATATATATGTCGACTGGGTAGGAAAGAGAATCCACTGGGAAATACACCGAAAATTTGACATTGACACATTGTCATTGTTTTAACAAGAAATGATATATGCGAACACCAACTGCAATTACGCGTTATAATTTAGGGAATGAATTAATATTAATTATTATGGGATTTTAGTGTTCAAACTGACCATGAGATAGCTAGACGGCCCAGATCTAATACTAATTGACAACGGCCAATAAGCGAATGCCACATCGTTGATAAATGATAGATTTTGTGATCATTTTAAGTTTTTAACGTTATATTCGATATCGTGACAAGTGAGAGACATTATTAAATTAGCATTGAATAATTTTTAATATATGCACAATAATAAAATCTAGGCCGGTTTATATTGTCCATATGTTTATACGGTTATATTCTAATCCAGCAACATTTGCTCGTCGGCATTGTGTTTTCTCAAAACGATTAAGTCTTGATGAATGACAAAAAGCGAACTAAAATACAAACAGCACTGACATCGTCTGATATTTTTTAAAGGATTTGAAATCGACTGAGAATGTCACAGCGAAATACACGACAATATTAAATTATGCATGCATGCAGGTCTCAATGAATAATCATTGTCATGCAGTGTTTATATTTCATATAGATTTGGAAAACCTTAATGCCCTGCTCCTTTTATATTGTGGAAGATAAGGTAATTTAATGATTTATCTATAAAACATAGTTAATTTTGTTCATTTACATTTTAATTGTACAAAATGTTAAAATGATGGCGAGATGTTTGTGTTATGAAATATTTTACATGTATGCCAACAGTTAGTTAATATAGTTTCAATGCCATGCAATGGCAATATGTTCGAATATTCTTTTAAAGAATATATCGTGGCCTTTGGTTTTGTTGCATGATATTGTCCGTATATAATCGTTTATACACGAAATATTATAGTTTTTAGTTTAAATATACTTTAGCTTATATACGGGGCCACGGGGGGCTTTCAGATATATACGGCCGACATTTGGTTGTACCTGTAAACTATAACCATGAGCAAAAAGAAATATAAACATACTGTTTGCTGCCGAACATGCACAGCGAGAACACAGTTTTAAAATTACATACTCTAGTCTCTATAATACATTGTCTACGGAAGCGATCTGATTTACCTGATTGTCCGAATACCCTATTTGAAACTCGGGAACATTTCAATGACAATGGGGTAATTTGTGATGCAAACCGATTTCCATGTTAGTCGTGGATCGTGAGATCGTCGACCAACGTCATAACATTTAACTGGTGCTGTTTTATAATAGTTGCAGTATATAACTTCTTCCTATAAACTCCTTTAAAGTTACCATGCCATTAATAATTAAATCCTTTGGCAGTGTGTTCCAGACTCTCGTAGTCCTTATTAGCTATGATTTTTGATAGGTAGATGTTTTACATGCTGAAGTCTGAAATTGTAGGCAGTTAATTAGTAACTGGGGTTTGTGGATCATGTACGTTGACTTGAATCTTGAGGGTGTGGTAGTATGTCGCTGCTTAGGTTAATAATGTCATGGTGTGATTTGAAAAGAAACAATATATGTCTAGCTACTCGTGCCAGTAACACAAAGGTAGCAGATTCAATGTTGAGGGACGCTGGTTATAGCTGATGTCACAGAAGAACGGTAGGTGCAATATATACTTCGACGCACGTCTTTGAACACGTTCTGCACGCTTAATGAGGTCAAGAGATT
Source organism: Paramuricea clavata (assembly GCA_902702795.2). Taxonomy (NCBI): domain Eukaryota; kingdom Metazoa; phylum Cnidaria; class Anthozoa; order Malacalcyonacea; family Plexauridae; genus Paramuricea; species Paramuricea clavata. The sequence continues at coordinate 84,964 of CACRXK020000159.1, read as the reverse complement.
GTGGAGACCAGACTTGGGACGCGTATGCGAGGTGGGGAACGAACGAGGGTAAGATATAGAGTCCGACTTAACAGAGATGGTCTTGCTTTTGATCGTGGACCGTCGAATATACCCGAGGGATTTGTTGGCTTGGGCGCACTGGTGGAGGACTTGTTTGGACCATGTGAGGGTGGAGGAGGTCCAGACGCCAAGGTCACGTTTGCAATCTGTGGTTTTCGCAGCGGAATCTTGCAACTTGTAAGAATGGTCGATTTTGTTGCGCTTTCTAGTAATTCGAAGTGTTTTACATTTATCTGTGTTGAGGAGAAGATTAGCATTGGCAGAGGTTTGGAAATTCGCAAGATAATTCTCCATAGCGGTTGCATCAGCCTCCACGTTTATGACCTTGCAAATCTTTGTGTCGTCAGCAAACGTCGCGATCTTTGAGTGGTTGATGGAGTTGGAGAGATTGTTCTGATAAATAGGAACAGCAGCGGCCTTGCGATAGGCTTGCGGAATTCCGGATGTCAGTGCTGATAATGTTGCACCAAGTACTGTAGTCTGCTGCCAACGGTCCTTATAAGGTAAGATATAATGCAGTTAAGAATATTGCTACCGAATCCAAAATCAAGAAGTCGTTTCCCAATTCAACAGTTGCATGTAACTTACTTGATCAAACGCCTTGGTTATATCCAAGTAGATCACATCAACTTGTTTCCCAAGATCAAGCTCACGACCGATATACTCAAAGACTTCAATTAGCTGTGTAACACAGGACGTCCGAGGAACAAAGCCATGTTGACCATTAAGAACGTGGCCAATACGTGAGCATGATGAAGAACCCCTTTCCTCAACCAATTAACACCTGATCCTGACGATTTAAACAAGCATTTCAGCTCTACCGCCCAACGTCTGCTTGGTTCTACACTATCGACATGCACGGACATGAACATTTAAACTTATTTAACTTGCGTCATGTTACTCACACAGAAGTGCTAAAGGAGCTTACCACAATAAGTCCAGATCAAATACCAGCAAAATATTTAAAGCTAGTTGCTGAATATATAGCCTCACCGCTAACGCATATCATCAACAATTATATCAGTCTCATGTCAAAGGTTCTCAGACGTTTGGAAGCATGCCAGAATTTCACCAATGCCGAAACTAACCGATCCAACAGAAGCAGACCACTTTCGGTCTATTTCAATTCTATCAGTTTTGTCTAAGAAAGATTAGTGGTGCTTTATCAGCTATTAACTTACATTACAGCTATTACAAAATTATCTGGATACCGCAAAGGACGACAACGATAGTTCTGTTGCGGATACGGTATGACATAATACGGGCTATGAAGAAAGGAGAAGTGGCACTTATTCCCTTTGTGGACTTCTCGAAGGCCTTTGACACTGTCGATTACTACATTCCATTGGTTTCTCTAGTTCATCTTTGAATTGGATACTTAGCTATCTTAGCCTATCTAACCGGAAGATCACGATCTGTTCAAATTAACGATAAGCACTCCAACTCAGTTAACATTCAGTTTGGAGTTCCACAAGGGTGAATCCTTGTAAACGATCTTCAGAACAATCATGAGTGCTCCTGTTTTCAATATGCCGATGACACAACATTGTATGACCATTGTATATCCATTGCTCACCCAGGGATCTTAGTGCGTCTTCAAATAGAATGGAAGCTACATTGTCTCAATTAGAGAGTTGGGCATCTGAGTCTAATTAATTTAATAATGGAGACAAAACAAACCAAATGGTACTTACAATACCAAGGTACATATAAATCTTGGAGAATTTATTCCTTCACTTTCCGTGGGAGGGCAGGCAGTAGAAAAGATAAAAACATTTAAACTCTTGGGAACTTGGATGAATGGCCTGACCATGTAAAGCACGTGTTATCGTCATGTTATGGAGTTTTATCCACTCTACGTAAAATACGAAATCTGTCCCCGCAAAATGTTAAGAAACAGTGTTGTATCCTAATGCATTCCCCACAAACACGGAATAGAGTCTTGCCCCAGCTCGAGGTAAACCTTGCCACAACTGCAAGAAAATAGGTCATTTTGCAAAATATTGCAGATCTCAATCCAAGGACAGTGGAAATGTCAGACATGTCGACCAAGAGAAAAGTTCGGATTATCTTCAAGACTCGGACGATGAATTCCTTTTTTCTGTCAACACAAGCTCGGGTAAACATCCAGAAACGCAAGTAGAGATTGGACACACTAAAGTAAACATTCGGATTGATTCAGGAGCCTCTTTTAATTTCTGAATTACCCAATCTTTAAACAAATTCAGGAAGACAAGAACCGTATCAAGTTACAAAAGACCGATGCCAGAATCTTTACATATGGAACAGCACTACTCGAGTTAGCCGGATAATTTCAAGCTACCATCACCTCAACATCAAGGTACATTCAAAACTTTATGTAGCACAGAAGAAATCTAAGTGTATTCTTGGTTAAGAATCATCTTCTTCATTGGGACTTATCATCCTCAATATCAACACCCTGAACCCGGTTCAACAAGATCATAATGTATGTCGCATCATCAACAAACATCCAAAGCTATTCGAAGGAACGCGAAACCTAAACAAGAAGCTGCAGGAGATGCGAGAAGAAGGGATAATCGGGAAAGTCGAGGGCGTCTTGGTTATCACCGTTGATAGCCACCTAAAAGTGGAATGGGGACCTCCGACTAGTGTTAGACATGCGTATACAAAACACAGCATTTCTAAGTCTTTACCGAGGTTGACCTGTCGCAAGGTTATCTTTAACTGATTTTGGCAAAGGAATCCCGTTATATCACAGCATTTTCAACTTCTGAAGATGGTCCGCATAGAATCACCAGGCTGATAATGGCAGCATTACCATCCGGAGAACACTTTCATGAAATTATCCACGAGCTCATAAAAAAGGTACCAGATTGCGCCAACATCTCTGATAACATTTGGCACACCTCAAGCAGCTAGACCAACTCTTAGCAATTCTGAGAACCAATGGCATCACACTGAAGTTACCAAAGGGTTCGTTTGCAGTACCGCAGATAAACGTGTTTGGTCCTATAGTATCCGAGAAAGGGATCAGACCAGACAGCGCCAAAGTCGAAGCCATAACAAATTCCCAACATTCTACCACAGCATCAGAAGTCAAGATTCTTTCTAGGCCTCACCAACTACTGTTCCAGATATATACCCGACTACAGTGAGCCTAACCTTTCCATTCCGACAGCTTACAAAGAAGAATGTCGCGTTTCACTGGGATCACAGTCATGAGAAAGCATTCCAGTCACTCAAGAATGCCATACCACTTCACCGGTATTAGCTCATTACAATCTTACTGCGGAAACAAAAGTCGTAATAGATGCATCGCCATGGGCACTGGGTGCCGTACTTCTCCAGAAACAAGCCGACAACAATTATCGACCGATTGCGTATGGTAGCAGATCGCTAACAGATGTCGAACAGAAGTATGGTCACATAGAGAAAGAAGGATTAACATGTACCTATATGGACGTAGTTTTGAACTGGAGACTGATCACCGAACTTTAGACCGTATCTATAAAGCAAAGCGTCAAAGCAAACCAACGTCAGCCAGACTCGAAAAATGGAGACTTCGACTCCAAGAGTATGACTTCCACGTTATCTACCGACCTGGGCCATTCAATCTGGCCGATCCTTTGTTCCGACTCCCGAAAGATGGATATGGCCATGTTCATTACATGACACAAGCTCAGACACCGAAAGCAATGAAATTAGAAGAAATCCAAAGAGAAACATTAGAAGATCCGAACTCCAGCAGATTAAACAGAATTTGCAAAATAATCAGGTGCACAAACCCGCGCGAAAGCATATAAGCTCATCGCTCATGAGTTCTGCATTACAGATCAACGTTTGAATGTACGTCTTGAGTCGGAAACCAAAACTGATCGAGAACAATATAAAATGGGTGTGGTAGGTTTTTAATTATTGATCAACTAGTGCGTGGCACGCACGTGCGAGTAAAAACAAGATATTTTGAAAAATTCAAAATAAATATTTCTACTCGTCGCATTCGGGCGAAACTTTCTAGTTCTACTTTCTAGTTCTAATGAATCTAGAAATTCAAAACTTTCCCGGGGTAGGGGCATACCCCCAGACCCCCCTGATTCTTCACGCCTTTTGCGCTCGCATTCGAAATGCCATCAAAATTTTGGCCCCCACCCCTAAGTTTAGATCCTGGTTACGCCACTGATGCCCAACTCTCTAATTGCATGAATCATTGTAACTGAGTAAGCAATGGTCATACAATGTTGTGTCATCGGCACATTGAAAACAGGAGCTCTCATGATTGTTCGATCTGAAGATCTTTTGCATACAAGTTAAAGAGAACAGGTCCAAGGATTGACTTAAGGAACTCCAAGCTGAATGTCAACTGAGCTAGTAGGGGCGTTTGTCGTTGATTCGAGATCCGCAAAAGCAATTGTGACGAAACACTTTTTCGTCAACTTGGGAGTCAAATTGACACACACAGTATTTTTTTGTTTTTTTTTTAATTCTATTCTAAAGAGCCTATATTAATAAAAGTTCCCAAGTATAATTAATTACCATGTAACTACAATTCTGGGCAGTTATTAGACAAGTGTTAGTCGATTTCACCCCACTTGTTTTCTATTCCGCTCTTCGGCCACTACGTTCGTAACAACTATGGACTTTCACAGCAAGGCATTCCTTTACAGCTACTGAATCCCTACTCGTCTCACGTACGGTCAACTGGTCTTGAATAAGCTTTATCAGACGCTTCTGATAAGATACTGAATTAACTTTGGGACGCTTTCCCATTTCCTGGGTCGGTGAAGACCTTTGTTCTCTTGATTTGCTTCCCTTCGCGGGATAACACAATAACAAAATTTAATATATATCGTTCACCGTTTAGCCTTAGCTTCGCACAACAACCTCTATCGCTGCTGGCTTTGTTTCACAGCTGTATCGGATGAACGAGACTTGATAGATCTTTTGCTCACGACAGTAAAGCACTCTCTCCTCGTGTTAGCACATCTCCACTGTACTTAATTACTTATCTACTAACTTGGTTCCTTGGGGTACACCTGAGGGGACGTGTCTCCATCACGAAAGGGCGTTGGCAAGCTTCACTCTTTGGTATCTGTTGGACAAAAATTTTAGTCGGTTACCTAGGAACACACCTTTCGGGGTAACGACGTCAGGTTTTGACGTTTTTTATTTAGAATGGGTGGTCAACTAGGTCAAAGGCCTTTCTATAATCAAAAAGAGTTACTCTGACTGTGGCGCCAGATTTGTCTGTAGCTTGGGACTATTCATTGAGATTAGGATAAGCACTCAAGAGGTCTTCGGTATGGCCCCGTCCTGGTCAGCCGGATCTAACGCTTTCAATATCTTCAATTAATGATTCGTGATCACAAATTCTTCTGCAACTTTAGAAATTGATGGCGTCAAGGAGATAGGTCGCAAATGTTTATTGACATCAGTAGCTGGTTTTAATATTACAGACTGGTTTTGCAAGTATCTCGGCATACGTTTTACACAAAGTTTGGGACACCATCAAGCCCTCAATAGCTTTTCGAGGATTAATTCTCTTAAGACAGCTTGCCTGTAAGAATCACAAAATGTGTGGCAGATATGAAAAACTGAAAGTTCTTCAATTTCCCTCGATTTTATATATATTGTAGACCTACCCAACCCCACACATTTACTGAAGTTTCAGCCATGAAGCACAAAATGAAGAAAAGTTAGAGCACTTCAAAAATCGAACCAAAACTGACGCGAAATGTCCAAGAAATTTCGCTATATAAAGTAGTCAACATCATGTGCTGTGCTCGCATTATAGGTTTTTGCTTTGCTGTTACAATATATGTCTTTAGAATGTATGGAACTTTCTCGTGATATCTTTTCTCCATAAATCGAAACTTATTGACTTGGTTATTTTAGATCAAAGATGGTTGAAATTTCCGGGTTTTCCAAACTAGCCAAAGTACGTATTGTGAATCACCTATTTAAATATGGTCCTACCTTCTTTATAAATGTACATATGCATAATTTGTTAGGGCTAGGATTTAGTCATTCGACGACGATTTCAAATGTTTGGGATTCCTTTGTGTCTTGGCGAAATTTGCAGTTAAACATGTACAATATTAGCGTCATGGGCAATTCCAGCTATAGACTAAATTTTGATTTGGGCAAGAAAAACAAAATCCATCAGCACAGCTAGAAAGAGCATGTTAAAATTAGTAAAATTACAAAGTTTCGTTGCAAAATGTTGTAAAATGAGGTATATTTTCCTCATTTTACAACATTTTGCAACGAAACTTTGTAATTTTACTAATTTTAACATGCTCTTTCTAGCTGTGCTGATGGATTTTGTTTTTCTTGCTTGCGGGAAATAATAGCCCTGAGAAATTTGCGAATTTTGTATTAATTTGTCAGTACGCACGGGAATTTGCACCACTTTCGGCCCAAATGTGGTATACAAAATTTGCAAATTTCGTAGGGCTATTATTTCCCGCATCTTACAACATTTCGTGGCCAAACTTTGCAATTTTACTAATTTTAACATGCTCTTTCTAGATGGATTTTGTTCTTCTTGCCTAGATCAAAATTTAGTCTATATGATCTATTATAGCTGGAATGGATCATTTGCATTAGACTAAATTTTGATCTAGAAAAAAATTTCATCACAGCTTGAAAGAGCATCACAAAATTAGTAATATTCCAAAGTTTCATTGCGAAATGTTGTAAATTGCGGATAATATAGCTTTGCGAAGTTTGCAATTTTCAGTCATTTTAGATTACAAAACGGGAAATTGATTCCCAACACCCGATTTGGACTGTCAATTTCCCGTGCGTAATACAAAATGACTGAAAAACGGCAAACTTCCCATGGCTATATTATCCGCATTTTACAACATTTTGCAACGAAACTTTGGAATATTACTAATTTCGTGATGCTCTTTCAAGCTGTGGTGAAATTTTTGTCTAGATCAAGATTTAGTCTATAATGCAAATCGTCCATTGCCCATTGAGTGGTTCGTATTAACTGGAGCGTGACACTGTGAATATTATTTCTTAAATTTTATTTCAAAACGATTCTGTGTTTACTGTAGTCGTCACTGAGAACACACGCTTCACTTCTCAAATATCGGTCATGCATTTTTAAATTAACTCAAATTTACATCATGAAAAACACAATCATGCAGATATGCAAATACTATACAAATATAAATAAAAACGTTGTCGTTGAATGGAAAATCAGCTGAAAAAGAATACAAGATGGTAAGCGTGATCTTCTCTAGAGTGCCTGCGACAAATTATATTGTGGACTAGTACGTATTAAAGAAAAAGTAGTTCCAAGATTGTTTACTACAAGATAAAATAATAATTGATTTGTGACATTTGTACTACGCTGTTAAAAACCCGGAAGTAACTTTCTCAACAAAGTTGTTAACCTGAGTATCAGGCCCTCGGTATTGAAAGAGGGCCTGACACAATTCGCCTCTAAGGGGCTGATTACATGAACCGGGCCAGCCCGGTTAACCGGGCTGAAAAATGTCACGAAAATCTTCCTTGGGCCGCAAAATGAGTTTTAAATCAGGTTTAGGATGATTTTGCATCTATAATAAACCAATTATTTATCGCAAATTTATTTTACGCGAGTTTTAAAACCACAGTAAGGTCCTAAACAAACGAGTCAGCCCGGTTAACCGGGCCAGCTCGGCACCATGTAATCAGCACCTAAAGCCATGTTCAACATCCAGAATCTGGATGTTATGCTGATTGGCTAAGAGATGATAAAACGCATCATGTGATTCAAACCGGAAATATATGACCGGCGTATGTAAACACCAAAAATATAGCCCGCGTGCAGGCCCAAGGGAACTGATAGTGGGCCTGCAAGCAAGGCCCGGTATTTTGTACTTTCCGCGTTCGCCCACGAACGCGGCATTCTGATTGGCTGTTTGCTGTTGGATTCTATAATTAGGTCAGTGATTCATCACAAAGGCTCTCGATAAGCTCAAAATTCGAAAATTGATCACTTATTTCGATTATAAATGGATCAAGAACAGGCTGTTTATTGTTTACTTGAAGGAAGAGATGTTTTTTCCGTTATGCCAATGGGGATTGCTTGTCGTGAGGTGTTGGAATAGCAACATTACGACTTGGGTAAACTATAGTAACCTTTACTTGAGTTTCATTAATTTCAAACAGACTTGATACGTTATAATATGTTCCTCAAGAAAATTATCTTTTGGTTGATGTTGAGATGCAGTTGCATGTAAGCCTATTCGAAACACTTTGCGATTTACAAGGTTTCGCTGAGAGACCGAAACAGAAGACGGTGTTAAATTGCCGTTTGAAACCGAAACGATCTGGACGCTCTGAACGCTCTCTTCTTTTGTAGAGTTCTTTACCAAATGAAATAACTGAAATAAATTTCGTACTTTCCGCCGCCAACAAGGATTGCATGCACACACGATCTGATAAGTGAGACAATTTATTTATAACAATGCCAATGGCGACAGCGAAGCACACATAAATATAAATGCTAATGTGGTCGCACGACTTCTCTCACGTTTTGAAGTTTGAGACTGGTTTTCTGTTGAAATTCGTCCTAATTTGCCTGTTCCGATTTTAGTTGAAAATGAGCACTTGCAAATTTGGCAATTACTGACTGCGTTGCTTGCTTTTTACTCGCTGGGGCACCTGTGCCCCAGACGAGTATAGGTTTCGGCTCTGTTCTTGGATCGGCAATCTCCAATGTCCAATCTCCAATCGTCGATAGCCACAAAATAGAATATTAATGAGCTGCTTGATCCTTTTCAAAATGGCGGGGCCTTTCGTGTTTCGTGGAGTGGGGCCTCAGCGGGCAAAATGTTTCAAACAATTTCGTGAAAATGTTGAACCAATTGTACCTGTTTCCTATGCATTTTGCATTGTGTCTAACTCTGGACATTCTTGCTAGTTTATTTAATGCGTATTTCTTGGTGCACGACTCTGAAAATTCGAAATGGGCTATTCCATTTAATATCCGTACCCCCCTGTCGAGGATACATGTTTTTCATTGTCATACCCCTGAAGAATTCCAAGCTCAAAACTGTTTACCCCTGAAGAATTCCAAAATTCCAAGCTCAAAACTCTTTACCCCTGAAGAATTCCAAGCTCAAAACCTTTTACCCCTGAAGAATTCCAAAATTCCAAGCTCAAAACCCTTTACCCCTGAGGAATTCCAAGCTCAAAACCTTTTACCCCTGAAGAATTCCAAGCTCAAAACCCTTCACCCCTAAAGAATTCCAGGCTCAAAGCCCTTTACCCCTGAAGAATTTCAAGCTCAAAACCTTTTACCCCTGAAGAATTCCAAGCTCTGAAAAATTTCAATCTCAAACCTCTTCACCCCTGAAGAATTCCAAGCTCAAAACCCTTTACCCCTGAAGAATTCCAAGCTCAAAACCATTTACCCCTGAAGAATTCCAAACTCAAAACACTTTACCCTGAAGAATTCCAAGCTCAAAACACTTTACCCCTGAAGAATTCCAAGCTCAAAACCCTTTACCCCTGAAGAATTCCAGGGATCCTCGACAGGGGGGGTACGGATATTTAATGGAATAGCCCAATGTTATTTAATATAAGTTAGTTTGTGCATAAACAACAAAATTACTGATATAAACATAGCAATTATTTGGAAATAAATTCAATATAAATACCCATAAGTGTGTGCTCCCTAATTTTTACCAATAAAGTTCGAGCCTTGAATAATCGATTTATCAATAAAATTTCGATTATTTTAAAAGCTTTTGAAGCGCCACTTGCCGTTTTGTTGCCGTTGGAAGCTTGCGATCGTTGTGCGATCAGCCGATTTTGAAGAGACCAATCAGAAATGTTTTAATGTTTCGCATGCGTTAGGAGAAATTGAAGTTTCGTCAGGAAGAAAAACTTCTATATTGATAACATTTTATATTTGACATTCACGTCATTGTAATTGAATTTTTCGTGATTTGGCATGCTCAATCGAGTCATTAAGCACTTGAGAAGCTGGAAGAGAAACGTATTTCTTAAAAGCCTTTGTCATATGTGTTAGCTATGGTATAGTAAAACAATATAAATTACGAGTTTTTATGTTCCGTACTTCGGTTGGCGAAGCTGGCTTTGCAAGTTCGACGCCCAATATTCCAAATTTAGAAACGAACTTGCGAATATTCATAACAAACTTGGCGAAAGCACTTTGAAAGTGACACCTAAAATCGACTCCACTTGTTGACTGTTTCTGTCAGGACATTTTTATTAGCAAGGAAAATCATTATTATGAACTAACGTTACTTGTCTAATTACCTCGTACGTTACAGTTCCATTGTTTAAGTAGAACGCCGTGGATTGATATGGATACAACAACCTGAAAATACGAGGAGAACGTCGACGTTTCGAGCGAAGGCCCTTCGTCGGTATTTGAATTCGGATTTCAAGTTAGCAAACAAATGTGTTATAGACATAGTACCTCCGAATACTTAGTTATACAGTACTGTTATACATATGGCTATATAAATATATCTCGAAATTATATACAATTTACTATAAAAAGTATTAGTAAATTTAGTAGAATTAGATATTTACAAATGACCTTTTGCGCATAGCCATAGCGGTTCTAAAAACATTTAAGTTTTTAGCCGTTCTTTCATTGTCATTGTCTAATAATTCATTATTCCAATATTTCGATGCACAGTATCTTAAAAGAGTTCAGACCATATTTGGTGGTTCTGACCTTCTAGATATTTTTAATTTAAGTTCTTCTCGGAGTGACGTGTACGTTCCGTCCTGCAGCAATTCCTGCATGTTCATAAAGTGGAGCTTCTTTATTCAGACATTTGTTCACTAATATAAGCATCTTGAATACGACGGTTGTCAAGCGAAACTGTATTCGTCTTTTTCTAAGAGCAATGTATAAGCACTACTCTTGTCGTTGAGTACATAACGCAAGGGACGTTTATTGATTCTTTCTAATTATATAATTTATCGCGATTTCTGGCACAGACCGTAAGCTGCCATGCCCATACGACAATAACTATGTCCTGATTCAGTCCTTCGCACGAAACTTTAAAATGTTTTAATAAATCTTTTCCTTGTCTAATCGTAGTGGTGGTCATTAACATATTTTGCGCTCTTTCACATTAATTTTGTGCAATTTGTTTACATTGTAACGCGGTAGTCATTTCCAACAATATCGTTTATCTTTAGAGAGTTATTTTAACGCATATGAATTATAATTAAAAACATTCCTTGGGCACATTATCTTCGTGTTTCGTGCACAATACGATTATGAAAGAATGCTGTTCACTAATATAAATACTTACTAAATTAAACCTAAACTTTTGTTCATGGTTCTTGGTTAAACCGTGTACGGTCAATTGTGCGCTGTATTTCACCCTAATTGTGAACATGGGTGCATATTAGGGGGTGTAACATGAAAATGACATGAAAATAGTTGATCTCAGTTTTGATTGAGACTGTATCAAAAGTCGGTCCCCAATTTCTGCCATGAGAGTTTTAATCCACAATCCATAAATGTCTGGTGTAGACAGGAGGATTTTTTCATCAAAATTCTTCATGCAACTCAGTGCCCGAAAGTGCAGGAAATGGCATTTGCAAGCCTCAGTTCTGTAAATTGTTCACGGGGTGGCATGCCCCCAGATCCTCCTAGTTTTCAACAATCCTATTATGCTTTTCTCTGTTACAATTCAATCATGTATTGCGTGCCGTGTTTGCTGCACTTGGCTGAAAATCTTAACTATGGTTCCCAACTTTAAAATAGCTGTTCCGCTGCTTAAAAAACCTGTTCCGCTGCCACTGGTTGTAGAATTGAAGAAAGTCGGTCCCAGGTCGTCCGAACCCCCTCCCCAGCAATTTGTTGAATGTGCGTCCCTGCTGTTGAAGGCGTGGTGGCAGAAGGCTTGTGCATTCAGAAGCGCCGGAATATCGATAATTGGGGGGGGGGCAGATATTCATATATTCGTGTTCTGCCCAATTAATTTCTTTTGAAATCGATTGTTTTTACAGTCTGTGAACACGAATATATGAATATCTGCCCCCGCTATTATCGATATTCCGGCGCCTCTGTGTGCATTAACGGTTCCGTTTCCGTTTTGTGCCAAAGTAGATTTTTATATTGCCTCGATTGAACTGAAAGAATTTTTGTAATGTTCACTGAGGTCGCAGGCACATGCAATGACTGATGTCGTCCCAACACAACGACATTGTTTAATGCCCTGCAGCAATACAAAGCTGATGCACCAATCTTAGATTTAATTTTATAAATAACCGTTAATGGCATATATGCCGAAATTGGCATTTATGCGGATCAAGTAGTATTATCAGTGGTGCAAAGTAACGAAGTAAATGTACTTCGTTACTGTACTTGAGTATTATTTTTGAGAAGTTAGCATGTAACAAAGTAAACTTTTTCTGGAGTACTTTTACTTGGAACGAAGTCGTTTTAAGAAGTAACGTTTTACTTCGTTATTTTCATTTTGTGGCGAAGTATTTCGTTATTACTTTCTAACTTTTGTTTAATTTTACTTGATTTATTTCTGATTTATTTTAATTTTGGGATAGGTAATAGGACCTCTACATGCGTCTGGGATCTCTTGTTTGTGGCTTACTTATAAACATTATTTATTAAATGGATTTCTTATATCTTCAACGGGGCCTGGAAAGTAGACCATGCATGCCGTGAAATATTATATCTTATTGGATTCTTCTGAGCCCAATATGGCAAAATATTAAGTCGAGACTTCAATATTGGGCGAGACCGAAGGTCGAGCCTAATATTGAAGTCGAGACTTAATATTTTGCCATATTGGGCGAAGATGAATCCAATAGGAGTTTTATTATATCGAACAAAACAATTCTATAACTAAAATTGTCAATAAGCGATAAAGTAAATACAGCGAGACTAATACAGCGACAACATTAATACTACATATATCGGCGGCGAATTTGCTTAAATAACTAAAAAAAAAGTTAATAAACCTGTTTTTACAAATATGTGTGCATAAATAAACTCATTTCCATGTATGTTTAAAGGAAATTTGACCTAATTTTAACGAAAAAAATAATATTACTAACTTCTAGGCTGTTGCAAACAATTAAATTTCGCGAAGAAAAGTTTTCCCGCGCTTTTATAATTTTAAACAAAACTAGTAGAAAAAACTGTATTAATGTCCCAAATTCTTTTCATTATTCTGCCGTATCTTTTTTCGTATGTTTGAAATTGACAAAACATCTGAAAATGGCTGAAAAACCATGAAAAAAGCCACAATTCGCAACTGTCCAATAGGTTCCTGTCCAATATCGTAAAATATTGGATCGGCACGTGACCCTCTCAACGATCACTGATTGGTTAAGTGCGCGTGAGTGTATAATAATGTATAATATAGGCGCACGCATATAATGCGTGTGTTGTTTTGTGTCTTTTATATGTCAATGCATTGGAGAAGCCCCCCTCACAAGCTACAGACAATAGTACTTTTACTTTTTACTTCAGGTATTTTTTAAGGATACTTTGTACTTTTTACTTAAGTACGTTTTGCCTCCGGTACTTTTTACTCTTACTCAAGTCGTTTTATTGCTAATTACTTCTACTTTTACTCGAGTACAAATTCAAAGTAATTTAGGCACCACTGTGTATTATTTGTCTTACGTAGGAGAATTGTGCTGAAGGTTTTGTGAGTTCTTTCAATTAAGAGAAATGAAACGGCGTATCTCAAGCGACTACTCATAATTTGCGTTTATTCATTTGCAGATTGGTCCAGAGCTGAAAGCTACGGAGTATGAAAGATTATATCAGATACGAAAAGCACTGGCACAACACAAGAGACGCGCAGCACTTGACAGATTTAAGAAGAACAACTCCTTGACATTGTAGAAAGAAGAAAATATGATTAACAATATAGATCATTCGAAGGCTCCCATCACGTTAAAAATTAATATCCCTGATAAAGGGATTTACGAGGTTAGACTTGTTGCTTTGCCCTTAATCGTAAGAAACTCTTTATATCTTGATTAGATTGCATAAACTATCTTTGTTAAGTGTTATTGCAGGAGGAAACTCGAACTAAACTAACTTTATTTATACTGAATAGCTCTATCAGTTCTAAACCTTTCTTCCTAGAGGTCCAGTATAGATCATCTCATATTGTTGCAGTATTACTACAGGAGGAAACCTAAATTATTAAACTAACTTTCTTTATACTGGATAGCTATTTCAGTTCCTTACTGTTCCTTTTTCTGCAGTATTAGTATATACATGCAGCCGGAAGAAACCTAAACTTTATTTATTACATAGAAGTAGAACTTATATAGAGCTATCCAATGTTGTCTTGTAGAAACGATTTACCTTCAACTCTGAAGATAAGGTTTGGGCCGCTAAAGAACAAATTATACATGAAATAGGAAAGGTGAGAAAGGTATTTAGTTCAGGCTGCCGTGATTTAAGTCTGACTTTCCTGAAAATAATCGAACGTACTTTGTTTTCGACGTTTTGAACGAATCAACGAAGGACACAGATCGTTAGGTGCTTTTGTTGTTACTAACACCTTCCGAAGGCTCTTCTGAAATCTTTTTCTAGTTGTCGAGACACAAACCACGACAGCTCAATGTACAATACTACCTAAACTGGCTCCTCCCCACATTTGAGATATCTTTTTCAGGTAGTTCAGACACAAACCATGCAGCTTATTGTAGATTAATGGCCACACTGGACCACCACGTTGGAACTGGCTTATCAGCAGTCATCATATCGTAACTTTTTGTATGTGACTATATTTCAGGAGTTAAAAGATATTCAGAACTATGGGTTTTTCGTGCCTCCACACCAAGGGAAGGCGGGAAAATTTATGGACGAAGGAAGACCTCTAGCTGAATATTCCATTCCTGGAAATGATCAAATTCTTGAGGTATTTATATTCCTAAACAGAAATTATAGTTTTTAAAGTAATATTGGTTGTCCACTTGGCCATGGTTTAATGTGCTCTCAGAGCTCTGGCCTCTGAGCTTATGGCGATGCTGATTGACTTATGTGGATTTATATCGCTTTGGGTGTATAGAGATAAAATTTCTGGCATGTCAATAGCTGAGTGGTCACAGTGCTGGCACATCGAACCAGATACCTTGTGTTCGAATCCTGTTGGGGACATAAATTACTGGGTTTTTTCATTAAGAGATTCGACCACAAGTTACGAAAATCATATTTATCTAAAGTTCTACTTTATCAATTATTGTAGTTCATGTTAAAGAGGCGGATATATCGATCAATCAGTTATGATGAGAATAAACTTACAAAAGTTCATACAAAGGTATGGCTTCCTGAGCTTAACTAAACAGTAACAAATGTCCGTTTAGTACCATGTACTTCTTAACAGTCCAACCTCGAATTAACTGACTTGATGTTCCATTCAGTAGAGATTTTCGCGTGCCAAATTATAACGGCACTTCGTAAAATGTAATTTGTTAATTGAAAGAATCCATTAATTTATTTTAAGAACTGTTTATACGTATTTAATTTGCAGGCAAATCTGAAGAAGCTCGTGGAACTGGTTGAACAAAACAACGCTGGTCAGGTTAACCAATTCCTGGAAAAAGGGCTAGATCCAAATTTCCAAGACCCGAAGAGCGGAGGTGAATTTCAAATTATTTTATCTTTATTCAACTGTTTGAATAAGTTTTATATCAATATGTTTATTAATAGTATTTTATTAAATTGTTGGGACCGGAGGTATTTGTCCACATAATAGGGGGGGACACCGCTTAAGAGAGGCCTGCGCTTAAGAGAGGTGTCCGTTAATGAGGATTCGACTGTATTTTGCTTGGGTAATTCACTATAAACTTAATGATTTATTTCTCATTTACGTAGAGACGCCTCTTACAGCAGCTGCGGTGAAGAAGAACGCGAACGAAGTGATTATGTTCCTCATCAATGGCGGAGCTTATTTTGATTTTAAAAATCGTAATGGACTCACCGCAGTACACAAGGCTGCTGTCGCGGGCAACTCTCATAATATCAAGGTACTGACTTTCTTGTATTCCAATCTGACCAAGATTCGCGATTATAATTTCACGTCAATCACATGTCACTGTCAGTTTGTTATAGTTTGAACTTCAGGACCAATATTAAAGGATTGGCACTTATTGCACCTCTTTATAATGTATTAATTAGTTCTTGTTACTGTAGGCATTTTTGGATCTTGGAGCCTCGCCTAATTACCGAGATCTCAAAGTAAGACTGATTTTTCGTTTGTTTTCAGCATATTATATATGTGTTGTACATGGGTGCGCGGAAATACCATGCGATTTATTTCGAGTGTTGAATATGATATGTCAAGAGTGAGCGCAGCGAACGAGTGAGATATCATGTTCAACACGAGAAATATATTGATCTGGTATTTCCAAGCATCCATTTATTTTTTCTGTTTATTATATAAAGGACAATTTTTACAGAAAAGCCGAAGCGATAATTGAAAAGCGATTATTTTCACATGTGAAATTATCATAAATAATCTCACATGTGAGAATAATCTCACATGTGAGATTATCAGTTTTGTCAGTGCTCGAAATCTCTATAAAGCACTATACTTTATGTAATTAATATACATAAACATTTCAGCTATTTAAAAAATGAATAAAATCGAAACGCAGAGATCATTTTAAGTGCTGTTTTTCATTCCTGCCTTAATTCATTTTTATAAAGGGACTAACTCCATTATACCACGCATGTCTGAGCGGTAAGAATCCAAATGTGGCTGAACTTCTGCTCGGTGACCAAGCTGAAATTGGCGTAGTTGACTCGCAAGAATGGCAAGAAATTCACCAGGTAGTTAAACACACGAGATTTTCCCACGCTTATTTACCTTTGTCCTATTTCAAGTTCTCGTGAGTGAAAGCACTTGTAACTAGGCATGTGTGTTGCCTGAAGTTGTGATCTGGGTCTATTATAGCTCTGTTCGTCCGCAACTGTGACAATAGTAGCTGCATGGGTAGCAAGGATACGGACAAACATTTCATCCATATGTGTTGAATTCGTTAAAAACATGTTGTGTTTTTCATGTGTTAGGTCTGTCGCTACGGTCACGTGCAACATTTGGAGCAGTTGATCTACTATGGCGCTACCCTCAATGCACAGAATGGATCTGGGAATACTCCACTCCATATTTGTTCTCTGTATAATCAGGTAAGGTAGAAAGAAAGAAGAAGGAAGGAGGAAGGGATGGGGAAGAACGGAAATAAGAAGGTGGGTGGGAACTGTATAGAAGGAGGGTAGATGGGTGGCTGTCAAATCTACCATCGATTTTTATCAAGTTCATTCTACTTGCTCATTGTAGGAAGACTGTGCTCGACTTCTGCTCTACCGTGGAGCGAGAAGAGATATCGTGAATTTTGCAAACCAAACTGCTGAAATGGTAAGAAAACACGACATACACGAATAAAAGTAATTATAGTGTATTCAGCTATAGCCCTAATAGCCTACATGGATTCATGACAAATGCTAATACGTTTTAGGTTGCAGTGGTCGCCACGAATGTAAGTCTGTCTACATTTATCCGGAATTACAACGAAACCGACGTAGGTACGTACTGAGTAAGAAAAATCGTGGGCAGGTTAAATATCAGAAACTCCCTAAACAAAGGACGTTTTGTCAACACCGACGTCAGGTTGTCGAGGTGGGACTAGATTTTTTAAAAACTGTGTTTGTGCCAGTTTATGGTAATTTCAACATGTATTACAAAACATGAGATTTTTAAAGTTTTTTGCTTCCTTACACGAGCACTAGGAGGCAAAATTCCTCCAAAATTAGTTATACCACGTCATAGATATCTTATATACACTAGATAGTGCATCTATAATTATTCTGCAATTCAAAAATTGAAGCCGTGATTGCAGACTCGGGATATCCCCATGAAATGAGAAGACTCGTATGTTTTCTATTTCTTAAACAGGGAACTTAAACATTAAGTTAAACCTATTCCAAATACATTTTCAAACTGTTCAAATGATGAAAGTTATTGTTGTTTAAGTGTTTATTAGCGAGTGGGAAACTTCAACATGGCCGCCATCTATTCAAATGGGGGTAACCGCTGGAATATTATTGGCTTCAATTTTACTTAATTAAAGAGATGCGCTATCTAGTGTATATAAGATATCTATGGGTGACGTCCGTGTTGATAGAAACGTCGCTTGCTGAAGCTCACAGTTTTGTCACAGGCACTGGTTGCATGTTTTTTTTTGTACAATCGCCTCAAAACTCCTCTTCCGCTCAAAAAGGGTTGACCTCCGATCATTTTCTTTCCTACTTTTAGTACCGTATATCGATAAACCTACCTACAGTACCCGACGACGAACACAATTAAAAAACCGACCTACGGCCAATTCCGTGTTTCTCCGAGACTCCACCGACACCTTCATATTTTGTTCCGAGTCCCTCAGTACGACATCATCAACCCCGTCCATCCACTCTGAGACCTCAGAACCCATGTCCCTCGATCTTTCACCCCGGGAAATTGTTCCCCAGGTAAGCTTAATTAATACATTTTCCAAAAATTGTGTGTGTCTGTTTAGCATGATAACCCAAAAATACAAGCAAAACTTCGACGTTTCGAGCGAAGGCATGCACTTCTTCCAGACATACATACACACTTTATTTAGCAAGTAGAAATTTGACAAGTACAAATTTAAAGTTGATTTCCACAGGGGGCGTCTATATAGAAAATATTACAAAGAATATAAAAAGGAAGGAAACAAAGTCTGCTACTAATCCACGATGGTGTGTCCCAGATAAAGATATGATTAACTGAATCCAGACTCGGTTATTAACATCAAAAATTTTGTTTTCTACAACTTTTAACTATATAAATTGATTGAGCTTGCTTAGCTTCAAGCGGAAGGTTATTTCAAAGATGAGCACCGCTATATTTAGAGCTTCTTTTGAGAAATTCTCTGTTTGGAAGGGTCAGATCAATTTGAGAATTTCTAAGATTATTATTGTTTATAGTAAAATATTTCTACATATGAATGAATCTAAATCGTGAGCTTACAAAGATATTTTTACGCATCTTTGCGTTCCGTTGGTGCTGAGGCGTTCGGATTCTAGCAGTGCGTTGTTTCAGTGGTTTGGGTTTTTTTGGGACACCCTGTACAGTATATACTGTGAATTAAAAGGTCTATATGTTAGCAAGAGGAGGGGCACCATGCAATGGACTTTACGCCCAGTTTGTGCCTTGTCCGTTTGAGTACAGTACTCGCTCTAATTGTATGTTAGATGAATATTTGTTGAATTAATTTGTACTCAA
This sequence comes from Paramuricea clavata, assembly GCA_902702795.2. Classification (NCBI taxonomy): domain Eukaryota; kingdom Metazoa; phylum Cnidaria; class Anthozoa; order Malacalcyonacea; family Plexauridae; genus Paramuricea; species Paramuricea clavata. Next base: position 65,636 of record CACRXK020000159.1, on the reverse strand, counting down.
TAAAGTTTAACAAACAAACAAACAAATCTTTCAGAGTTGGTGCAACACTATTACTCAGGAGCCGGTTGTATAAAAACGTAGTTAGCGCTAACTGCAGTTAAAAAGTAGTTAACTCTTTTTCGTTCGCTGCTGAAATAACCAGGGGCCGTTGTATAAAACTCTTAATCACTTTTTTAATCACTATTTTGTAGTTAAATAGTGATTAACTCTCAAATACGCGCTTTTTATTGGATTACGTTTCCACTAACTATAGTTAACTTTAATCACTTTTTTATACAATCGGCCTCAGGACTTTATATAAGAATGTTGCCTTGGTTAAGTAGGCCTACCATCTTGTTTCCAAATTATCCCAGTCAAGAGACGAAGGGCCTTCGCTCGAAACGGGTCAAGAGACGAAGGGCCTTCGCTCACAATGTTGACTGTTTGCTTGTATTTTCCAGGTAGCTCAATCCCTCTTAAGTTAATTAATCCGCAGCTTTCTGGCGTTATTATCACAACCTACGCTAGCACAGATCGTTCGACGTTATACGTATATACGAATCAATTTTCGAACTCACGCCAGCGTCTTAGCTAGAGGGCTGTGTTGGCCGTGTTATCGCGGCCAATAGTGGAAAACCACGTCTAGATAAAATGAACGTGGCTTCATCATTTATATAAGGCCGTGTAGGTTCATAAAATAAGGTGGTGCTACTTGCAACAGACAGAATTTCTTTCTATTTACGTCGTAAGAAAGTTTGTAAAATCTACTGTTGTTGTTGAGTTGGCAAAAGTAATCCGTGATGTTTTAATGTTTTGATGGATAATGGCAACTGTATGGTGTTAAAATGGTTTTAAATACCCCCAAGAGTTGCTGAAATAACTTAATATTTTAATGTCAGTGCGCAATATGAGCGTATGCTCGCCTTGTATTTGGTTGCAAAGCATAATTATAGAACAACCACATGCATTGTTGTTGGCGAGCATAAATAGAACCGTGATTGGCTATTCAAGGTAATTGACATGTGAACGCCCTGGTCATTAGAAACACACCCAAGATCTAAAATCGTAGCTAAGACCCTGACTCACAAAAATGCCGTACCTAATTTAATTGAATTCGGTACGTGTGAAGTGTGTTGTATGAAAGGGGCTTTAAGGCGCTGTTACACTAAGCAACTTGACTCGGAACTTGTCTCGCAATGTTAAGAAAAACAATTTCAGGATTGCATTGCAAGGGATGTTATTTACACCAAGCAATATGTTCCACGCAACTTGCAATGATCAATGTTAAAAATAGTATAAAAACCGCGAGTGCTAACGTTTGGCGCCATATGGTCAATCAAAAGCGAATAGGAAGCCATTCAGTGTATAAGCATTGCGAGACTAGTTGCAAGAGGGATGTTACACTGTGCTATGCTTTAAAAATGCGTTGCAGCGTTGCCGCAATCGTTGCAAAAAGTAGAACCTGATTCTACTTCGTGCAAAGGTTGTTGCAACAAAAATATTGCGAGACTTGTTGATTGCGAAACATGATACACCTTGCAATTTCGCGTACAACGTGTGTCGCAACAAAATTGCGAGGCAAGTTGCGAGACAAATTGCATAGTGTAACAACGGCTTTAGTAATACGCTTTTTTCCTGCTTTAGGTCAGAGTGACAGTGGCCGAAGAAAGCCCAAGCAGAAAGCCGAAACGAAGACGGACTTTGAGTGGGTCTGGATCGGACTCCTCCTATGCCAGTGACTCCGCGGACGAGGGAGGCTCAAACCTGACCTCCCCCGTTCTCTCGCCCACCTCTGATGAACTGAATTTGCGCTGGAGAACCTACTCTCTATCCTCTCTCAACAAGGAGGAGAGGGGGAATATCCCCAGAGTAAAAGAGGTGAAAGGGGCCGCGAACATGGGTCCCAACCCTGGAAAGAGTAACTCACGCAAGACCTATGTAGCTGTGACTAACTTCACCCCCACCCAAGCGGGGGAGTTGTCGTTGGCGGAGGGTGATCTCGTTGAAGGTAAAGGTGTACACTTATCGTAGATGGTTTTCAGCAAGCACTTTGTGCAGAAGATGGTGGACAAGCTAAACTCGGGAATATTTTTGTAGGTTACCTCCGTCTGAAACCCATCCGTACTGAGGTGTGTCTGACTTTCAATTGTATGTTTTTGTATAGTGATAACGAAGGGTGAGAAGGGCTACTGGCAAGGTTCGGTTGCTGGAAAAACGGGTTGGTTCCCAGCCGAGTGTGTGGAAGACCTAAAGAAAAGTAAGCTTAGTTTGTATGCAAACCTTTGTAGAACACGTCTGTTCACATTGTCTTTTCCTACTAGATTCAGAGGCTTAACATCATTTGTAATTATTGTATACCGTACGGTGGTATACACTCAATTGGAATATCCAATCCACATGTACGACAGATATATAATTGTCGATTTCAAATCACTTTTCAACGCGCGGTTCCCAAGTTCGTTGCGAGCTTGCCAATTGATGATTCCCCTTATTACGTTTTCGTAGCGCTTTGCATTGTGGTTATAGTGGTATCACTGATAAAGATAGCGACCTCGAATTAAAATATTGAATGTTTTCGCGAATATTTTGCTGTTTGCTATCGCGCACCTGAGCCTAGCTTTTTTTAAAAGTTCTTGCATGGGTCAGGACAAAAAATGAGCCATCTTAAATATCAGTGATACCACTATAACCACAATGCAAAGCGCTACGAAAAACGTAATAAGGGAATCGTCAATTACGTTTCCAAGTTTGGTAATTGGGCGCGAACTTCGCAACAAAGTTCGCAAGTTTATTTCACTGTTTGAACTTCGTTTGTAAACAAATGTTCATACTCAATAATAATAACCAATTCAATGAAGTACAAACCTTCTTGGCAGCCAACTGGACCAAGAACTTTCCATTGAATTGTTAGTTTCGATTTGAACTATGGACGTTTGTTTACAATAGTTCAAACATTGAAATGTACTTACGAACTTTGTTGCGAAGTTCACGCCCAATTTTTGAACTTGGAAACGTAATTAGCAAGTTTGCGTTGAAAAGTGACTTGAAATCGACAATAAACTCTATCCTTTTTTAGGGAAGCAGAACAAGTCCAAGAACTCGCTACATAAACCTGCTTCGATTGCGAGCTCCCTTAACAAAAGGTAATGAAAACGTATTCCAAATCACATAACATGTGTTGGTGTCGGTTATTATGTAATTCAAATGTGTGAGTTATGGACGACAATTAATATTAAACACTAGCTGATATGACTAAATTTTTCAAAGTCTTCAATTGTTTTTTCAGTAACACAAGTTTAGACCAGCCTTATATTCCTCCTGTTGTGACGACACCTCAGCCACGACAAGTCATCCTACATAAAGTCAAAGCAGGATTTGGATTTCAAATGAGAGGCGCTAACGGTAAGGCTTGATCCAGGGCTTGAATTTTGTCGCGGCAATTGCCGTAGGCGTAGAGGGAGAACAAAATGCCGTGGATAATTGCGGCAACGACGGCAATTTTTTGCCATATAGTGCAATTTTTATACTATTCACTGTGCATTACTACTTTGATACTTGAATCCAGATGTTGATGAAATCATGCGTAAATCACTATTTTAGTCTCTAAAATAGTGAAGAAATACGTAGACGAAGAAATACTAAAGAAATACGCAGACATGTTTCTAGCTTCTCAACAATCCAAAGTAACAATAAATTACAAATTATTGCAGTAATTTGAAAAATGCCGTGGAAGCTGCTAAAATTGCCGTAGACAGCTGTTACGTTCTTAACGCCATTGCCGTCGATTGATTTCAGGGAAATTCGAGGCCTGGCTTGATCATTGATCTATAAATAATACTGACTAATATTGGGTTTCTGTGGCGGATGTTACTAACTTCCCAACGTAGGGCCTTCGCTCGAAACGTCGATGCCTTGCTTGTATTTGTTCAGGTAGTTGAATCCCTTTCAATCTGCAGCTTTCTTATCTGTTCCTTGCATTTAAATGAGTGAGTAAACTAATGCTCCCCCCCGTATTTAGTTCCAGCCGTGAACAAACTGGAATTTAAACCATCGGCAAAGATACCAGCACTGCAGTATGTTGGAGACGTGGAACCGGGGGGTGAGGCTGAAAATCGCGGAGTCAAGAAAGGCGACTATATCTTAGAGGTATGCTTGACGATACATAGTCAATCAAGACATGATGATCTGGAAACTTAACCGAAGTCATTGTGTTATGTTTTTGTCTCAGTTTATGTTAATTTGTGCACGGTCAAGGTGATTGAACTCGTTGTATTTTCGTCCAATAGGGATAGCTGAGGTGATTTAAATGGTCCATTGGTTCTACTTTTGATCATATTAGTATATGATTCGACCAATCAGCTGGCGTACAATTTTATTCCTCCTTCATTTTTAGGTTAACGGAAATGACGTCAAAACGGCGAGTCACCGCCACGTTGTTAGTCTGATCAGAAAAACCGGACAAACCCTGGTCATGAAATTGATCTCTGTAGATGATGGCGAACATTTTAACAAAGCAGCCCGATCTGGTAGCCCCTCGGAAATGTTACCCCCCTCGATGCCACCCCCGGCTCCCTCGACGAATAAGGACAAACGGAGCGGTGTGATAGTTAATGGAACTGGCCATGTTGATGGAACCGCCGACAAGAGACCGCCTCCCATACCATCAAGGGCGCCTACGACGTCATTGTCCAGCAGACCCAAGGATGCGAGGATGTCTGTGACAGGTATGGACACGTGCGAACAAGGCTTAGACCAAAATATTGTTCTTGTTTTTTTGGCCAAAACTTCAATCACAAATACAATTACAAAATAAAACACACACGTCACGAACAAAGACCATATTTTATAATAAAACGAAATCCAGATAGCATGGTTCATTTCAGGCCAGAACAAATCCGTTATTTTAAAGGCTCTGTTACACTATACATACATCTTGTTGCATCTTGTCTCGCAACTTGTCTTACAATGTTAAGAAAAAGTTGTCATCATTGCATTGCAAGCGCGATGTTACACTAAGTATTATATGTTTCATGCAACTTGTGAAAATTTTGTGAAAAGTTTAGGGGGAAATTTTCAGCCAAAAGCCAATGGGAATTGGGAAGGCATTCAGTGAGTGAACATTTGTTTGGGTTATTTTCTAAATTTGATAAACAACATTTCTTTTCAGACATGGATTTCGAGATGATACCCGCTGTGAAAGAAGATCGCATTATTTCCGTACCCAGAGAACGCATCTCCTCCGCCGAGCAGCAATGGCATTCACCACTGACCGGTTACAATTCCTTACCGCGGCGCCCAAAAAGCTCCTATGGTGCGATCATAGGCAGTCCTCATCCAAGCCCATATATATCGGATGAAACTCCCTCTAGGAACTTTCGCCCCGTCCAGACCGTAGACAATACTGGGTTTACCACCCTGCCTTCTAACGCTCGCCGCTTTGCATCCCAAGATGACTCAGTGGTTTCTCGCAGACGACCAGGTTCGGCTCGGTCAAGCAGGGACCGCCCTAAATCATGGATGCCTAAAGTTTTACCCACAGAACCCCCTCCTATTTCTCCCCCCGTCCCCCAGGAACAACTTCCACCTAAGCAAAGTGAAGACTTCAAACCTGTTGCGAGGATGGACTCGAAAAGGGACAAAAAGAAACGATTTTCATTTCGAAAAAAGAAGGAAAAGGATTATATTGCTACCTCTGCCCCAGAGCCGACAGAGCCGGAAGACGAGCGTGGGAACAAGGATGATGTCACCACTAATGACGTCACCGAGAATCTTCACATCGAAGGCGAGGAGAATAGGCCGAATTCTTTACCAGGTCTTAATAAAAGGTTGTCTACTTTTAAACCGGTCACAGTACCCCATAGACATATCGTCCACACTAATGCAGTGTCGCCCGAACTTTCACAAGCACTAGAGAAACGAAAATCGCGGGGTTTTTCTTCCAGTACCGACGAAACGGTCTCTCCGGTATTTTCCCCTGGGCATGAAGTCCCCGTGCCGGTCTTCCCCCCTCCTCCCGGCCACGCTCCGCCCAACCCACCCAAAGCAAAGTCACTGGAGGAGTCGATCAAAGAGGAGATGATGCGCCGAAGAAGTAACACTGCCCCAGCTTCGTCTATTCCCGCTAAACCCCGCCGGACGTTCGAGTACAAGAAATCTAACGGCGAGCCTCTACTGGAGGGAGAAGAGCCCCCGGGAGAAGAAGGAGGGTTGGACTCCGAACTCGCAAAGGCAGTTGCAAGACGGGCAGCTAAAATGACCGCTGCGCCGAAAAAAGATACACATATCTACGAAAACGTGCAAAATTTGAACATTAATGCCTCCAGGGAACCGAGATCCTCTGTTGAAGAACCCCCGACTTTAAGCATCGAAGAGAAACTGAAGAAATTGCATTTAGAGGGCGAGGTTATTCTGCCTACGAAGTTCAAACCACCAGTAGCTCCCCCACCGGGGAAAAGCACTAGGGCAAAACCGCCGTTAGAGGCTCCTAGTGGGAAGGCTACATCACCTGGAGATGTTCCTCGTCGGTTTCAACCCACGGGAAATTACCTCCCAAAACCTTACCTAAACCTAAAAAGAAGTCGCCGTCAACTGCTTCGGATTCTGGAAGTGATGATGTAATAGCGACTTCACGACCAATGACGTTGCCCATTTCGACGTCACCTCGAACTACGTCACTTCCCCAGCCTCTGCTGTCACCCGAGATGGTGGCCACTCAGCTGTTGGATGACGTTATAAACGAAGAAGTGAAACGATCCAATTGGGATACAGCATCCTGGAAAGATAAGGACCCTTCATCCGAGCAATCTTCGCCGACGTCGCTAGATACGACAAACGACGACACTTCTTCGACTCCTGGTTCATTAACACCTTCGGGAAAAAAGAAATATGTTTACAAGATTACGTTGGTTACCGAAAAGAAGGCGGACGGTTCCGAGCAGACACAATCAGTTACACAAGTTATAACCAGAAATTCCCAGCCAGCTCAATTACTTTCACCCGGAGGTTCAGAGCTCCCCCCGCTGCCTGCCCAGCCACCACTAGAGTTTCTTGATGAAAATTCATTACCCGCACCCGTGTTTACTCCTCCTACCTCACCCAGCACCGAGCTTACTACAAGTCCCCCAGAATTTACCCCTCCACCACCGCCATCATTTTTGCCTCCCCCGCCACCCGTAATTGAGGATAACATCCCATCGTCCGCGGTGAATGTAAATGTAGAGATCTCACCCTTGTCCCAGTTGCCACCACCTGTAGCATTTCAGGAGGAGCCCCCCTCTAAACCCCAGCCGCCCAAATCAGAACCTCCTACTTCAACACAAATTGAAATCCCCCCATGTTCACAAGAACCCCAACCCAGTCCACCTGTCGAAGAACCTTCCTTACCACCCCAGCAAAAACCAACGCACCAACCTATAACTACCCCCTTACCTCCGCCTGACTCAGAGGAAACGGACTATACCTCTCAGCTCCCTGCCCCAGTAATCCCCCCTCCTAACGAAAACTTAAAAAACCAGGACCTACCCCTCACCTCTGCTACTCTTCCCCCACCAGAAGAGTTCAAAGAAAGCAAGTTAGGCCAGCCAGTCAAAGAGGAGATTGTTGTCCCCCCTCCTATTTTTGCTGACGTTACTGATGGCCAGGGCTTACATTCGAATGAAAGTTCAACGTCCGAAAAGCAAGGCCTTGATTTGGAAAAGGATGATGGCTGTATATCATTGGATTCTGAGACAGTTGTAGCTGACAATGGTATAAAAACGCATGTTTCAAACGTAGATGAAGCCTCGAAGAGAAAATCATTGGAAGAAAATATGCAGGCTGAAGTTAAAACAGAAGATCCTAAATTGCTTGTCGAACAGTCTTCAAACGAAACGTTGCAGGCCCAAACTGAAACAGGGGAGGCTAAGTCGCTTACACAAGTCCCCGAAGAAGTTGTTGATACTCAAGAAAATCAAAACCTAACATCAGACGAAAACTCGCAAAGCCAAGTCAAGAGTGAGGAATCCGTCATAGGTAAGAACAAGCACAGGGTCGGATTTTATTGGAAATTAGGTGGAAAAAGTTTGGGGAAGGTGTACTGTATACATATTTATGATATCTATCAACGTGTATAACATGTCCTACAACACTACGAATTTCTTTCGAAACATGGCATTAAAAGGGTAACTGATGCATAGGTGAACGATTATAACTTTTTCAATTCTATAGAAGAACTTTGTTGCAAAGTGTAGAATCTAACTCGTGGGCAATAAAAATTAGTAACAAACATGAAAGTTAATTTCTAAGTGTGACTCAAATTTTGACAAGGAGAAGCGAATGCATGAATTTTCAGGGGGAGGTGTAAAAAAACGTTCTCATCAACATTAGCTGAAATTTGAACTTCAATGTTAAAAATTTACCTGAAGTGTATCAATTATAATAGAGCTTTTTCTGATTGTCATACTAAGTTTCGGAAGAAAAGGGTCCTCCCCCAGAAAATGTTTACGTTTTTGAAGCTCCAGGAGTGCATCGTTACGTCCTTGCATCAGGAAGCATTAAAATGTGCATGTTAAGGAATATTCAGCTGTTCACTTATTATTTGTGTTCACTTTTTCATAGGTGAACCAAGTAAAGCCGTTTCTCCCACGAATGTGAACAGTTCTCAAGACATCTGTGGTAAGGAAGTGCAGGCACTTCCTGAATCCAGGGATCAGAATGAGAATGTAGTGGAACCACCGACCGCGTATACTGGAAATAAGGAGGTCAGTATTGTGAACTCTATGTATAACGTGATGAATAATTTATGAGTTGAGTTATGCAATATAAGTCTAATAATGTTGATTTTTTTCTCCTAGGAGCAGGCTTCTTCGAAAACAGTCGAGTCGGACGAGTCCACTGATAGGTAAGAAATCTTCTGGACACTTAATCTTCTGATGAATGATAGATACCAGAGGTGTAACTTAAAAACACTTGCCCACTTGCCCGGGGAAAGTGAATATCGTGACGGGCAAGTAAACATTTTATCACTTGCCCGGTTGGGCAAGTTGCCCTGCCACAAAAAGCCGGGCATCTTTAAGTTTATCGCCTGTATTCTAAAAGCTCAATCACACTCAAAGAGTGGAGGTTCAATCTGAGCTTCCTTTGAATGTCAGCGTGCTTTTGAATAACTGGAGGGTGAGTCTTCTACCTTATTGTGTAGCTACTCACCCTGCAGCTATTCAAAAACAGCACTGAACCGCAAGGGAAGCTCGGATTGAACCTCCATTCTTTGAGTGTGAGTGAGATTTTAGAATACGGGAGTATCGCCGTATGTTTTCATTGTCGGATATAAATTGTTTATAGTGAATGTACTTGATTCAAACTTTTTGTTTCGTGTGCCAAAGGTAGATCTGAGGTAGTACAACATAGCCATATAGAGAAGTGGGAGAACGGGTCGACATGTTGTCCCCTTAATTTATACCCCCTACCTAGGTACCCCAGCGGCCATTGTCTGATGGCAAATTAAATGAATTATACATTCGTGGCAACTAATTTTCATGTCCAACTTGCCCTTGCAAGTGATCGAAAAGGTAAAGTTACACCACTGAACTTGTTAACAAGCTTGCTACAAACCTATTACAAACGCATCTTGTTGACAAGTTGTTGGAACAGCATTGTCACAAGCTTGCTAAAAAACCTATATTACAAACACAGCATGCATTGTAACAGCATGCATTGTCAAAACTTGTTAACAAGCTTGCTACAAACGTATTGCAAACACATCTTGTTGACAAGCTGTTGGAACAGCATTGTCAAAACTTGTTAACAAGCTTGCTACAAACCTATTACAAACGCATCTTGTTGACAAGTTGTTGGAACAGCATTCTCACAACGTACTTCATACGTGAAATTAAGATGAATAGTTTCCTGAAAATGACTGGAAAGGATTAGGGTTAGAATACTGGGTTTAGTATTGTAGTTGAAAAAATATGGTATTGACCCGAGAAATCTTCAATTTTATTTTCAGTTCATCGTTTCGGGAAATACCGTACGAGGATTGGAACTGTGCGCATGTCCGCGATTGGCTGACTTCCATCGGTATGGCAGAACATGGAGACTTGTTCCGAGCGAACGATATCCGAGGCTCTAATCTCCTAGAGCTAACAAAGGAGGACCTTCGTGAACTCGGAGTTAAGAAACTAGGTCATCGCATGACAATCACCAATGAAGTTAACCGACTGACTACAAACAATGGCGCTGCTACTAATCTATAACTATAAGAATGTTTGGGTTTTCACATTAAAAAATTAGGAGGAGCAAAATAAGGTGTTCTAAACTTGTCTTGAAACAAGCGGAGGCGTGGCGTCGACAAAATTTCCCACGTGGCTTGTTTATGAAATTGCTGCCTAATTTGCAACTTCAGATAACTGACCTGTCTAGTCACTGTCGTTTTAGTTTACAAACAGGGTTCATACAAAACTTGAAAGTCTTGGAATGTCCTTGAATTGAAAACAAAAATTTAAGGCCTTGAATTTCATTGTAAAGAAGTACTTGCTTTAGTTTTTGGATATTTTCTGAAATTGTTTGACATTCAAAACAGATGTTTTGTTGAATTGATTTTGCATGTTCATATCAGACAAAGCTGTTTGAAGCTCGTTAAACTATGAGTTGCATTTTGAACAATTCAACGTCAGATTTTACTGATTTCTAACCCCTTTTCTTCAGTATTTAGTCCTTGAATTTGCTGATACATGGCCTTGAAAAGTCCTTGAATTTGAATCTTCCTCATATGCACGAACCCTGTACAAAAGCATTGAGTAGTATACAGAGGTAACTAAGCATCATTACACACGTAAAAACGAGCATGTTGTTACAAATCTGCAAACAAGTTGTAACAAGTTTGTTGTCAAGCCGATATCAGGATGTGTTCGCACTGTTTGTTCCCAGTTGTTATGACAAGTCTGGAACAAGGTTGTTACCAACTCATCATATTGTTTCAAGGTTGATGACGGTAACGGACTTGCCATCACTAACTTGTTAACAACTTGCATGTTACGTGCAGAAATACGTGCAGACGATATCAGACTTGTTGGAACAACTTGTCCTGAGTCTGTTGGCCTCATCAACCTTGTTACAAGTCGATGATAACAACCTGTTCCCGACTTGTCAACAACTTGGAACCTCGCTTGGAACAGTCATTGCGAGCACGTATGTCGTGTTGACAAGCTGTGAACAATTGTGACTAGGCATGGGAGTTATCTGGACTATCTGAGATGGTGAATTAAATAGTAACGATTATATTTTCAAAATGGCATGCCATTTCGAAAGATTTGCCAACACTTCATAAATTCATTTGTAGTTTGGCCGCCTTTAATTTTGAGAGTTACAACATAATTTTATATATAACTGTTAATCACCCGTTATTAATCCTAATTTAAAATTAAATGGGAGGTCCTCGGCAAAACTAATCTTTAACTTTTGTTGTGTTAGTAAAGTAGCCCCAGGGTTGACTAGAAGTGTCTGTGTTTTGTATAAAAGAGAGTGATTTATAGTTTTGTATGAAATTTCCGTAGTGAAAATACGATGTCGTATCTATAGATGAAATAAAGTCACGCATTTATATTATTTGTTATGGCTTGTCTTCCTTGTTTTTCAAACGTTTCAGGAATTATAATGATTCATAACTCCTAATATAAATAGCACTGATAATGCTTGGCGAAAGATTTATTTCCCTAGCGATAGCTTTCGTTTTTGCACCGTAGCATGCATTGGAAGAAAGTAATTCCTTTAAACAGAAATATGGCTTGGAAAACAATGGCTCTTGATTCACCCACATTTGGGAAACGTACAGTGGCTAGCCGAAACATTGTCTTGTCCATTATGGAAAAAACGTGGCTAGAAAACAGTATTTTCTGCTGTTTGCCTGGAGATTTATTTCAAATTTCTCATAATTCCCAATAGACCTTTCCTCTTATGAGTGAAATTTTGATCTAGATATGCCTGGACAAAAATTTCATCACAGCTTGAAAGAGCATCACAAAATTAGTAATATTCCGAAGTTTCGTTGCGAAATGTTGTAAAATGTGGATAATATAGCCTTGCGAAGTTTGCCGTTTTTAGTCATTTTGCATTACAAACGGGAAATTGATAATCAGATGATCAAACTGATTATCAATTTCCCATTTGTAATGCAAAATGATTGAAAAACGGCAAACTTCGCAAGGCTATATTATCCGCATTTTACAACATTTCGCAACGAAACTTCGGAATATTACTAATCTAGTAAAAATTTCACTCAAAAGGGGAAAGGTCAACCTCGTACCCAGGGCTAGTCGCGAATTGAAGGCGGCTACGTCGCCGCCTTCAATTCGCGACTAGCCCTGGGTACGAGGTTGGGGAAAGGTCTGTTAATCTGAGAAATCTATAAATAACCGGTTCCAGCCAATCGGAAGCGAGCACTGAAGCGAGCAATCCGCTTGCGTTGACTTGTGGGTAATGGCGACCGAATTTTAATTTATGTCTATTTACGCTTTTGTTGTTGTGTTGTGGTGAGACATTTTAATTGTGAAAATTTGTTGTTTTTATCAAGAATAAACGGTGTAATTATGTATTAGTTTGAAATCCTGTCTTTCATGTTGTCGGGCACGAAATGTAGGAAGGATAGCCTTATTTTAAAGGGGTTTGCCGAAGCGATTTCGCTTGCAACACCGAACTATTTTGATTGGAAATGGACGGGCTTCGTTGTTACGGGCTACTACAAGATATTTCTAACATGGATTGTTTGTTCTCTACTGGAATTAAATTGAAGAAAAGATGATGACAAATCGTATGTTGCCTTTGGAAATGTGAGTTTTATAACATTCTATATGTCGATCTCAATCCTTGCCCTAGTAAACGTTTTATAATCCCGCACGATTTAATGGATTTTTACTGACGCAAAGCAAACATGTAAAAAATTAAGCCAAAAAGTTATTATAAAGTCGTGTGCATTTCATGATCGTCTATTCGAGTTATTTATGAACTAGTACGTACCAAAAAATCATGGCTTTATACTCTATTTGAATGGTACTACTTCACAGTCTTTACTACTTGAAGTAAAAAGCCAAATTTATATATGTGATTCGCTGAATATGCAACAGTATAAAAGCCAACATAATCCCAACTTTAATTCCATCGTATTATTATTAGTTCCGTGAGTTTAGATTGTTTGCAGATCTGTAGTACAGGTTTTTAAATTGTGTATATACGGACCTAGCTCTAGGACAAGTTAATACAATGAAGAATACAATAGTCCTCTTGAATTTGCTGTCACAATTTCTAAATTAGCTTTTGTTTGAAAATGTCTGGGGGGGGGCTGTTTAAGACCCATTTACACTATACAACTGGCTGTATACGATTTTCATCCTGCCGAATGTACTCTGTCACATTTCGAATTTTGCCATAAACTGATGAACCTGAATAGTGGTGTTGGCAGTCATTTTCGTACCCCAGAATCCCAGTTGTATACAAGTAGTTATAATGTGTAAATGGGCCTTCACATATAAGTGGAAGTATGGCTAGCCTAACGTGAAAATTTACCAGATCTTTGCCAGGATAATGTTGTTGTGTAACATTGTTGTGACAGTTGCTAACAATAGCACACAGTGCCATCTTGATGACCTTAATAGGTCAACCTGGCTGGTAACTGTGTTCTCATCTGTTTCAAGGGAGATCTCTGCAACCAGGCCAGTCAGGTTCTCCATATAAGCACAGCACTCTCCCCTTATCGAGTAAAATCATCTGGCATTAGGCAGAGTAAAATAATAAAGCAGGCACATGTACATGCTACTGTAACCCATTGAATGCCAGCGCTCTCCCCTTGATGAGTAAATTTGTCTGGCATTATACAGGTAAAATAATAAAATAAGGCACATGCAGGCATAATGCTACTCAATGGGTTAAGAATAACTACACAGTGACTTGCTGAGTCAAATGCTTGAATATATTTATGCACCTAGTCATTATTTTACAGCGAAATTTGAAATGTGAAATCTTTATGTATGTTGATATCATTAGAGTAGCCTACTGTATGTCATAGACCCAAGCTTAAAAATGAAAGGTGTTGTAGTAATAACTTGCGTTGTGATGGGCATTGCTGTCTTGAATGCATTTGTGATTATGAACACGAAGCTTTCATGAGTCTAGGATGTAGCTTACTGCATGATAGAATCAAATACATCATCAAAGAGATATAAGAGCCTTAAGTTTCATTGCTTATGGCAAAACTGGTCAATTTTATTTTCAGCCGAGGATTTTCGCGAGGCAATGGAGAGCTGTTACGACCACTTCCGGAGAAAGCTGAGGAGCCTTTGGCACTGTCATATGTTGAAACAGTCAAGGAGGCTCTTAGCAGTTTGTGTTTATCAGAGGATGATAGCAGTTGCTCTACTCCAGTGAACCAAACACATCGTACAGATATTTCAGTGAGCAGTTTGCCGTCTGAGTCAAGTCATGCTTGGTCAACAACAACTGGAACTTTAACTGGAAGAAGTAGTGTTTATTCTTGGGGGAATGATAACGTGAGTGCAACAGTTCGGTTAAAAATTTTGGTGATTTTCTTGTGTAAAAAATATATGTATTATTAACCCATTAAGCTGCAGAGCTTTCCCATTGACGAGTAAAATCGTGTGGCATTAGACAACTAAAAAAGATAAGTAGGGCGCACTGAGGCACATTGCGGCTCAATGGGTCAACTAGAGACACTGTCAGATTTTTTAATTGTCTGGTGTTAGACAAGTAAAAAAAAAAGTAGGGCGCACTGGAGCACATTGCGGCTCGATGTATTTAATATCCAAGTTTTGCCATGTAAACTAATTGTAAAGCAACAAGAAATGTGAAATATAAAACAACGGTAACTCTGAAAATAAAATTTGAATATTCTAGCTTTTGACTAAGATTCAGTCATCATTATTTCCTAATGTTGACTAAATCTTTTAGTCGAAAGCTAGAATTTATATTAAAATGTTTATGTTCAGAGTTACCATTGTTTTATATTCTATTAAAATACTCAGTGGTTCCCATAATTTTTCAGAAATGTAAGACATCCATTTGTTTCTGTTTAGGATTTTGATCGGAAGGCTGCAGCGTCTGTGCAAAGAATGTTTGAGGAGATTGAAAACGTGCTGTACGAGGGCAAGCATTTTGACGGTAAGTGTAAAATGAACAGAATTTTGAATAAATCAAATTCCTTTGAATGCGGTTCAGGAAAATGCTTTTCATTAACTTATTAACTTATTAAACAGTTAACTTGGTGCCAGTGTGGGTAGAGATGATAACAAAAATATGTGAAGGAATGGATATACTGTACAACTACAGTACCAAAAAATTTTTGAAACATCAAAGTACTACTTTGAAACTTATTTTTCACATAGTTGTGTATCCATCACACTGCAGCGTTTTATTACCTTACCTACTACTGTATATCAAATGGAAATTAAATTATGGAGGTTGGCAATTGCAATGCAAAATTATTAAAGTACTGTAATGTGATGTAATCAATGGCATAAACATGTTAATATCATTTTGTCAATTTTTTAGGAGGGCAGCCTTTGATGTCTGAATGTGAGGAGTGGTGTGGTCGATTTCCTCATTTGAGGTAGTGTTGTGTTCCTGTCATATTTAATAAGGGAATTGCCTTGGGTACCAGTATCAATACTTCACTAACGACCTTTGCTCAAAGCGTCAAAGTTTTACTTGTATTTGTCAGTTCAATCCTTCTCAATCTGCAGCTTTCTTTGTCAAAACTTGTACAAAATTATCTACTCATTTAAAGGTGATCTACAGTCCGTATGTAAACAAAGCCTTTGTTTACATTTTTGTGTCCAAAATATTGAGCTTTATTCGACAACTATTTATATTTTCAAGCTTCTAGAGTATAATAAATAATCAAGAAACAACAATCGGGCTTTTCAAGAACTCAAACATAGTTAAACTGTTTGTATCATAAAAAGTGGGCTCATTTGTGCACATGCGCAGATCGGACTGTAGATCACCTTTAAGTTTCAACATTTTTACTCTATCTAAAAATGCCAGATAATTTTTCTGGTCAAAGCGGAGGGTGCTGGCCTCAATGGGTTCAATATTGTACTGTACAAAAATGGCCTCAAATTTTGGATTCCAATGTTTATGAAAAAAATTCTTAACAATTCCTCAGGATCCGAGGTGTTCAGATCTTGCCACCAAGTGAGAGTGGAACAGAGTTTGTAGCTTTGGAAGATGATGATCCAAGAGTATATGATTACAGACCTAAGACGACTGTGGTTGATATGGAATCCGAGGATCTAGCAGGATATATGCAGGATTTTCATGGGTAAATAAACCTAAAGTAATGTTCAATATACTAGATAGCTCTATCAGCCCTAAACTGTTCTTCCTACAGTTGATGTCCAGGAAGATCAATCCTTTCTGATCCAGTATTACCATAGGGGGAAACGTAAACTATACAGTACTAACTTTATTTGTTCTGGATAGATCTGTTCTCTCTTGAGATCCAGTAATTCAAATCTTTTACAGTTTTGCTTGTCAAGGGAAGAGTGCCATCAATCATTGGGTTAACAAATGCCATTATTTTCTAGACTTGCAATACGGGGCAATCGTGTTGAACCAGCATTGAGGGAGAGTGAGTTTTCACCGACAGGTAAATAAGTATTGTTTGAATTTTATCAAAGATATACAATATAAGATAAAAATGATAGTAATTAAAATTGAATAATCAGGTTGGCCTTATATCTTTGAAATTGTTCACCAGTGAGAAACATTGTATTGTAGCCAATAATTTAGATAGTAGTGATTTTTTGAGTTCCTATTTGCACTGAATGTTAAGAGGGTAATGTTGAAAGTAGCATTAAAAGTCAAAAGGGTGATATACTAAACCAGTTTTATTATGAATTTTTCAAATTTAGAATTTGAGGAAGAAATTTTTGCTGAAGATGGTTTTGTTGAGGAGTATTTGGCATATGACAGCTCAACAAGGTAGGAAAATGTCTTGCATACTAGTGAGTTTCAGTCTCAGAACTGTTATATACATTGATTCTATACATATGCTGTATGTATGAACAAGCAAATTAAATTTCAAGGGCCTAGGTCCAAGTTGAAACCCCCTATAAATTGATGTTTATCATCTGATAAATATGAGATATATAATGATCTTTCTTGGATCTATTGTGTTGCAGTTCTGAGGATTTTAAAAGGAAGGGTGCAGCAAACAACCGTCAACACATGGGATATCCGCCAGTCACTCCTAATGCTGTTGCCACAGATACAATCCTTAGTCAAATATTTGATCAACTGTGGGGAGAGGTGGGTTTAATAGAGGCATATTTTGGTTCTACAGTATTCAAAGTAGACATTGATTCTCTGTCGTCATTTACAACATGTTGCACAGATATTATCGGCTATCGCAGAAAGTTAAAACTGACGTTTATTCATCTTTCTCTAGCATAACTGAGGCTATAGGTGTAGAGTGAAGATTGGAAAACTCAAGTCTGTTTTTATGCTTAAAAAGAATTTAATATTTTCATAGATTATACTTTGGCTAAGAAATCTGTTGAATCTCTACATGAAAAATATTTTACTAGGTAGGTTTTACAGTTTTATTTTTTCCAGGAGTCAAACTGGACGCACTCTTCTTTCATGTGGACTGAGGTGAAATTATAATCTGACAAACGAAACCGAACCTCCGTCACAGATACTGAAAAGCATATGCATTGTACCACAAACTTCTAATTTAATTAGGTTCTCACACACTTAATGTAACATAGGGGGTCTATCTGAGAAGCAGCCGTTCATGCCAGAGTTGCTGAAAGAAGTTGAAAGTATAGATTCAAGACCAGTGTCTAGGGATCCTTTTGCTCACACTTATCAAGTAAGTAAAAGCTCCATTTTACTGTAGCATACCACCATTGATGTAAAATGAATAACGGAAAAAAGAATACTCGTGCTGCACACTTGCATTTTAAATGTGATAAAACACTCATACACATGTTTTAAATAGTACTTAAAATTACATTTCTTTTTTAAGGTTCGACTAAGATCTGGTATTAAACCCTCGGATGTGAATGGACTGAATGACCTAATCACAATACGATCACTGCCTCTGAAACAGAGAACAGCTATTTAGTAAGTCGACAAATATTACCATTCATTTGCATAGATATTTGATATTAAACCAAAATAAAATAAACATTTAGTAGCTCTGTCAGTTCTGCCTCTTGAGCTATTCTCTATAGATTTCTATGGAGGTACATGTAGCTCCAATCACTGGCACTTTCCTCGGTTTTCTCACCAAGGCAAATGCTGCTCAAGATCAGGAGATCTCACAAAACCACATCCGGGTAGCAGGAGGGTGCAGACCCAGAGGGAAAGTTGCCATGTTTGCTAGAGTCTAATCGGAAGCAGTCGTCTTGTATGATTCAGCCATCCACACATGCTGAAAAGATGGAAAATATACAATACTGTAGCTCAACCAGCTTACAATAAATAGAAAGCTATTCAATATTCTAAAGTGTTTCTGTTTTAATTTATTTTTACAGTAGTGAAAGCCGAGAAGGGACACCAGTTTGTCAGGTATTAAATTTATTTAAGTATCGAAATCCTTTCTAAAATGGTTAACAAACAGTAGAACCTTTAATTTTATTGAATGTTTTCCCACTAGACTCGGCCGGGTTCCAGCAGTGCTATAATGTCTCGAAATTCCATGGGCAGAATATTGAGCTGGAGAAATTCTGATCACCACATTAACCCTAGAATGTCTTCAGCCAGAACACTTAAAAGGTATTTTTTACAATTTATATTGCCGAATCTTTTTAGGCGTCCATGGTTTGTCTCTGAACATATATTTTGGAGCATTTTAAACCACAACCTTTTTTAAAAAAAATGACAGAATCGTGTTGAAAAACAATTCATTTGCTGGCAATCAACATGCTGTGTTTTTAAAATTCTGTTTAGAAACCCATCGTTGCGACTTCAGCCTATTGATCGATCAAAAACCCCTGCATTTCAGGTAAGTGTTGGTGATGAGGGAGAAAAAGAAGGATGGCATGCCTGTAGATTTTATTTTTGTGGATGTAGGCAATGCTCAAATGTGGCTTAGTCTATGTCGGTGGAGAAGCTAGCCACAAAAAGAGGTCTTGCTATGCAAATTTTTAATGATTTGCATTATTCAAACGTTAGAAATGTTTGGTCTTTAACCTACTTAGATGCAGATTTATTGGCATAGTATGAACAGCCATACCATGGCTGGCTGCCCCACTGGTATATGCCATTAACTTCAGTCTAAAGCCCTGTTTAAACGGATCCAACATTGTTGGGCCAACATCATCCAACATTGTTGAAATAATGGTCCAAACGGCTTCTTTTTCAAATATTTTTGTTAAGACTAGGTTTAGAGTTTGAGTAAAGCTTATCTAACCAAAAAGATATGAAAGAGAAGCAGTCACATCTATTATAGTAACATTGTTGGATGATGTTGTTCCAACCATGTTGGATCCGTTTAAAACAGGCCTTAAGATACCTAGGCTGCACATGATTTTTTGAAGTTGTTAGCCAGTAACTGTAGGTTTTGAAAGGTAGCTCACAAGGTTTTTGTAGTTGGACTGTCACTCTTGGATTCTTAATTCAACTAAGTTTTGCATTTGGAGTTGGCCCTTTACGGAGGTAGCGTCACTCAATGGCTCCCTAACATCTGCATCCATTGAATGGATGGATCAAAGAAGGCCGGGCTAGAGCAACGAATGAAAAAACGAAGGAATGAAGGACGAAGGTTGGATTCATGGAAGGAGACAGAGAGGAAGAAAAGAACGAAAGAAAGAAGGAGGAATGGATAGGTGGAATTGAGGGGGAAAGGAAGTTTAGTTAGTAAGAAAGGAAAGAATGGAGGAAGTACGACAAGGCGAACAGAAGGAAGATAAAGTAATATTTTATTATTTGTTGCCACCAGGAAAGTGACGTAATTGGTGAAGGTGTTCGCGGAACCAAACTGTAAGTACACTCTACACATTCGATTAATTTCAAAGAATATTATAATTTGCTATGCTTTATATTTCATCTCTATACAAAAGTGCCTTAATATTTTTACAAACATCTGTACAGAAGTTTTGATTAATTTATTTACATAGTTCTTTAGGTGTATTTATTTAAAGTTCTTACTAGTTTTTTTTTTTAAATTTTTAGTGTTCCTGGAAGTGAACCTTCTCCAAACCCAACCTCAACATCACCCCAACTTTGGGGTGCACGAAATGGCACTTTGCCACCGATTGATAAATCAGAATATTTGGAAACTCGGCCACGTGGAAGCGCTGTAAGTCTTAGAAAGATATCTAATTAGATCTCTGTACACTTGTGCTGACTGCCTTTCTGGACGACTTTCAAATTCTATCCAAACTTTCTGACAATAAATTCCGTTCAAAATTTCCATTTGCAAAAACTCTTCAACTATTCTGTTGATCGAGTTTATTTATTTGAATTCGGATTTTGATTTATTAAAACCCCAGGATTAAATCCCAAAGGTATAAATTTCTTTAAATTACATTAGCTTTGTATAATCCTGGAGTTTTAAGAGAATTCTGAATTTGAAATTCTGAACAAAAGATGGAAGGTTTGTGAGAAAAATTAAATTGATGTATTTTATTTTAGAAAACAAAAGTTCAGTTTAATTTACGAGCAGCGAGTGCTGCAACCGACGACTCACGGTATTATAATGTTCAATTCGTCGTTTTAATTGCTTTGTTCATGTTATTCCATGATCAATGATGTTTTGGTTTTGAATTTTGTATAGAAAATCTCTCAAAGAAAAAGGGACATCGCTAATAGACTCCAGACCGAATACAACACATTCATTCCGAGTAAGTTGCCTATGGCCTGAAGCAATCTTAGTCGTCCTTGTCCTGTAGATTTCATTTTTCCTGAGGTAGCCAATCTTACAGTTAACCTAGGCTGCATATTTGTACAAAAGTAGATTGGACTCCATAATTTACCAGCTTCTGGAGTCGTGAATATGGCTTGAGTAGCCGTTAAGTTGATTTTTATTTTGTCACATTAGGGCCATTTATACGTGACAAAATAAGTCGCGACTTACATAAGACGCGACTTAAATAAGTGGAGTTATCGCATAAATGGTTCTCTACGGCTTTGGTCTTATTTATTTGCTATAGCTATAATGTTGTTGTTGTTTTTGTTTTAATGTGCAAGGCATTAAATTTTACGTTGTTTCAAGTTTCTGGCATGTGTAGTTAGACTTTTTGTCCAAAATTTCTTATTTAAGACGCGACTTAAATAAGAACAGCTAAAAGACCTGTTCTTATGTAAGACGCGTCTTATCCAAGACGCGTCTTACATAAGAATTTTGTACCTTTTATACGACAAACTCGCGTCTTACTTAAGTCGCGTCTTATGTAAGTCGCGTCTTATTTTGTTCCGTATAAATGGCCCTATTGTGCCAGTATGCTCATAAACTTTAGAAGGCTTAACTGTGCCAATTTATGTACTTTTGCAGCCACCAGAAAGCTCGCCAACCCGCAGACATTCCACACCAATGGGTACGGTCAGCGGTCCTACCAGTCAACTTCGCCCTGCGGGCTCATTCGGGTACAGCGGTCAAAGCATGGTCACGGGGATAACTGGGGTTAGCATGCCTATATCCAACTATCATCCCTCAACTGAACATGGTATCCAAGGTCATCAACAGTTGTACTATCACATGGAAGACAGCTCCTTGGCTGAAGAGACAGACGATTTCGATGAAACACTTCATTGGGGTTAGTTAGTTATACTGGATAGATAGGATGAAGTCTTCCAGGGTTACTACTGGAGGAAACCTAAATTAAAATTACTTTATTTACACTGGATGAGTCTATCAGTTCTTAATTGTTTTCCCTAGAGATTCAGTAAGGGTCATCTATTGTTGATCCAGTGTTACTGCAGGAGGAAACCTAAACTGTGAACTAACTTTATTTATACACTCACTATTTGTTGATATACCAACATCTATTTTTATTAGGTTATTATCAGCCACCCAGCACAAGTAACGCCCGAAAAGGACGTCATTACAGTTCAATAAGGTAACACATAGAGAAAGTCTCTCCTTTCTACCTAAAACTAATCAATGGTCAATTTCATGGACGAACGTTTGTCCACGCTACACCAAGTACCCACGAAAATAACGCCCGCGGTATCGGTGGTTAAACAATACGGTGGTATTACATCAAGTATGTTCGCCGATATTACCCGCTGACAACATCAATGGCGTTTCTAGTGAGAAAAATTACTGAAAATGGAAAAATGTAATCGGTCTGACGATGCTAATGCGGGCATCAGTAGTCTGCGACAATGCTCCAGTGTTACACCAAATGTCTATACAATAGAGTACGCTGACCAAGCTAAGGCGGGCGTTAATCGTATGAAACAATCCTTCAGTATTACACAAAGTTCTGGGAAAATGGATCCCGTTGAGCAAGACAATGCGTGCATCAATTATCTGAATATCTGCACATAAGTTCTGGGAAGCGTTCGTGTAGTAATCTGAAAGAAAGATGACTTAAAACTAATATTATATGCCTTAGGAAGACGAATATTACACCAAGTAGCGGTGCATTCCTACCCAATGACCAGCCTAACGCAGGCTACGGTCATTTGGAGTCCGATAAAACTATAAAAGACATATACATTTGTATAAAAATCTTAAAAGTGTGCGTTAATCGAGGAGATAGTCTAACAAGAAATATTAGCGACCTTTAGAGGACTACAGAAGATATTTTAAAGACTAAAGGTGGAGTAATACGAGTAACAAAATCGGTGCAAATTTGCAACAAAAACTGATTTCAATGCATGTTAATTAAAAATGTTCACAGATAAATAACCAAACATGAGACGACATTTGTAAACATCTCAAACTAACAGGCATTGGAATTTTGTTGCAAATGGAAGCAATTTTGTTACTTCTATCACATTGCCTTAAACATTGTTATAGTGGCCTTGAATACAAAGAAATACAACATAAAATTAAGTTTGACAGCAAACAAAAATGCGTCAACAGATCCGCCATTATGAAGCTATAATGACAATTTATATTTATGAGAGCCCACGATGTGTTTGCGCTTATTTTAAGTTGGATTCCAGAAGGTTGTATCCATAGAAAAATATCATATGAAACAATATCATATTTTGAACCAATGTACATATGTATAATCATATAGACGCAAAATAGGCATGTAATTAAAATTCATAGTTTTTATTTATAAAAAAAATTGGTTTGCGCACAATTTCAGCGAAACGCTTTATATATTGTTTATATATATGTATACAGTTCTATAGTGTGTAGTGCTAAATATAGACAAATTCGTAACTTTGACAGCGGCACTTCACATCCGCATTTCTGCGTTGGAATAAATTAGCCTTTCTCGCGATGACGAATATCCGCCATTTTTGGGTGGCATCTAATTCTCGTTAACCAATGCAGACAATTAAAACAATGTGAAAAGCAATTTTTCAAAATAAACTAACCATTTACAAAGCAAATTTACCATCATTTGTCAAAAAATTATAAAAAGTCACTGTTATGTGGACCACTTCGGCTGAAATGCCACCCAAACATGGCGGCGTGAGAAAGGCTGATTGCAGTTGATTCATAACACGTATGCAGCTCAGATTGGAAGCATTAAATATAGCCACCTGCATATCAAAGTATTCAACTGTTCAATCAATGCCAACGTTAGACGTTTCTCTTGCGGACAGGTGGAATAATACTTCAGGTATTCCTCATATATCCTTCATTTAGCCTGATTTGGCCTGATTTCGAACAAATCCGTCGAGGTCTTTCGGTGGATTCAGCATGTGTGCAGCTATTCAAGGGATCTGCCGTTATTTTTCCAAGAAATCTATCCAGTAAATAACATTAAATATTATAAATGCTACCGGAAACAACACTCGAGAAATCATGTCAATAACATTGTCATGTGTGACGATTTTATGTATTGGGGAAGCGCGGTTCCGGAGGCTTGAGGGGAGTTTTGTTTGCCCCCTCGGTTTGACAACGTGACTGTAAAGTAGCGAGGAGGACCTGGCCGAATCCGCCCGCGTTAATTTTGGTCTGTTCTGGCCGTTTAAAGAAGCATGCCCATTGCATTCATAGCGTGGCGGTGGCTTTTCTTGGAAGGAAATGAGTTTCCCGCTCTGGTTGACTTGAATTGTTAATGGAGGTTTTTCGTCTTCCTGCAAGAGAATGATAAAATTTTGATGAAACAAGTATGATAAGGTATGGAAATCTAACAAAATGATTTGAATGAAAGTCATGCAGAAGAAGATGTGAAGAGATCGGAAGAAGATGTGACTTGGTAGACATTGCAGAGAAGGTGAGGGAAGCAAAGCTGAGAAGGTATGGACATGTAATAAGAAGAGATGAAGGAAAGCTGGCCAGAGACATTATGGAATGAAGAGATCAGAAGATGTGTGGTAGTTAGACATTGCAGAGAAGGTGAGAGAAGCAAGGTTGAGATGATATGGTCATGTAATAACAAGAGATGAAGGAAAGCTGGCCAGAGACATGGAATAAAGAGATCAGAAGAAGATGTGTGGTGGTAGATATTGCAGAGAAGGTGGGAGAAGCAAGGTTGAGATGGTATGGACGTGTAATAAGAAGATATGAAGGAGAGCTAGTCAGAGACATTATGGAATGAAGAGATCAGAAGATGTGTGGTGGTAGACATTGCAGATAAGGTGGGAGAAGCAAGGTTGAGATGGTATGGACATGTAACAAAAAGAGATGAATGAGAGCCAGTCAGAGACATTATAGAATGAAGAGATCAGAAGATGTGTGGTGGTAGACATCGCAGAGAAGGCGAGGGAAGCGAGGCTGTAATGGTATGGATACGTAATAAGAATATACATAACTTACAGATAAATTATCCGAAAGTCGGTTTTGATTTTTCCGATCATTTGAAGCTCTTCTACTCTGTGAAAACCTGATTGCAACGACGTACTCCAAACTTGTGAGAAAAATAAACCCGAAACAAACCAACACAAAGTTGTCGATCGATTTAAGATACGTCACCCTTGGTAAATTATTGTTCACACTGGCCAGCATATATACCATAGTTAGAACGGTGGTTATACCAAGGCCTGTTCTGGCTGGTACCGCTTTGTGGTCAATCCAGAATCCAATCCAGGATAGCACTGTGATACAGATACATGGTACATAAACTTGGTAGACATAGTAGATCCATCGTCTTTGGAATGTAAACGTTACTGTCAGGCCAGAAAATTGAGCTGAAAAAGAGATGGACATGGTTTTTTTCAGGATTTTTTCCTTGGTCCTTTTTCGCAGAGACATTGGGAGCTTAAGCAAACTACGTTTTTGTCAACACGGACGTCAGATTGGCGAGGGGGACTGGATTAAAAGTTGTGTTTGTGCCAGTTTGTGGTAATCTTCAACACATATGACAAAAGCTAAGATTTTAAAGTTTTTTGCTTCCTTGCACAAGCGCTATGCAGCAAAATGCCGCCAAAATTAGTTATACTAATTTTCGGATGACGTCCTGTTGACAAAAACGTCGCTTGTTTAAGCTCACTATTGAGTTTACGTAAACAGCTGGGGATTTGGGGCGATTGTACCTCCGTGTAGACTCCATTGAACTATAAATAAACTGGAAGGCTAACTCAGGGGAGGGGATTGAAGCCAGTGCATTTTAGTTTTTCTGAGTTATGAGCAGAAATACTCAACACTGAACGTTGGGCTGTATATCAAATTGAAGCTATTGAAAAACGCTATTTGGTGTAGAAATTTCAAGACTTTAGCTAAAAGGGAGACATTGAAAAACTACAAACATAATTACCGATAATTTGCCGTTTTGTAGTTGTTTTTGTATTTTTTAAATATTTTTCTTTTCGCTGAAGTCTTGAAATTTCCACACCGAATAGCAATTTTCAATAGCTTCAATTTGATATATAGCCCGACGTTTGGGGTCAAGTATTTCCGCTCATAACTCAGAAAAACTATTTTGGCTTCATCAAATCATAAGCCTTCATCATAGCAGTTAGCCTTCCAGTTTATTTATAGTTCAATGGTAGACTCTGGAAGCTTCACGAATTCAATAAATTATTGTAGAATAACGGTAAGCGCTCACTTTTATTGATTTCTTTTTATTAAAAGTGTTAACATAACATTTTATTTTGCAAAAGTTTGTTTTTTTCCCCTATCTACTCCTTATTGAAATCGTGAAAAGCACTGGCTGGAGTTTCAGATACTCATATATAAAACAACAAAGCAGCGAATGATATAAATTCCTCAAAATATAACTCTTGCATAAAAAATAGAATTTGCATAAAATATATATATATATATATATATATATATATATATATATATATATATATATATATATATATATTAAAAAACTCATTAATAATTCAGGAGCAAAACACAAAGAAAAATCATAAGCGTGTCGTGGTTATATATGTGATATAAAATCATGTTAATTTACATAAACTTTAGCTTTGATTTTCTCGGTTTAGACAAAGTTTATTTTAAAAATTACTTCGCCAATGAACTCGTATAAGCTGAGTCGTTTTTAAGCCATTTAAAGCACTTGTAGTCGTGTTTTATCACATATAAAACACTCCGCTACGCCTCGTGTTTTATATGTGATAAAACAATCCTGCGCGTGCTTTATATATATATATATATATATATATATATATATATATATATATATATATATATATATATATATATATATATATATATATATATATATATATATATATTTAGACGCGCAGCTAGAATTTTACCCGGACTTAATACAGTCTGTATACACAGGCTAAGGTGAACAGACTCTCAACGTACGTGAATGATATTTTGGGTGTTTCAGATGTCTTTCTGTTTTCGTTATGGTAAACTGAGCCATCTCTCCATCAAAGATAAAAATTGTCTTATTGGTTCGCCACTTGTATATGAGTTCAAATTCCTCGTACGTATCTATAATTAAGCAAAACAAATGTTTTACGGCATGCCTGTACATTTTATTTTTGTTGAGGTAGCCTCGCTTCCTGCCAGAGAGCCTATGTATGTGGCTGTATTTTTCGCAGCTGCACACGTAAAAATCTCACAACTTAATTGTCAGCAAGATGTGCTCGCAACAGGCTTGTGGCCACCTTGTCAACAAGTTGTAACAATGTTGTTGCTTTATCAAGTTGCTACAAGTTTGTCACTTGCGATTTGTTATCAAGTTGTTGAATTGTTGGAACAAGGGAACAAGCATGTTCGAATACATGCATCCTGTTGACAAGTTGTTGCAACAGCATTGCTACAAGTCTGCTGCAGGTTTGTTACAATTAACTTGTGTGTTTTTTCGGCCGCCTCTGCCCACTGGTTTTGAATTAGAACAGGAAGAAAAAAGGTAACATATGTCTGTCAACAAAAAATCTACTTACAGCTTTCAAATGGTAGACTGCATTCTTGTGTGTCTTTTGGGTAGTTTCTTAAATTCAATTTGCAAGATGATGTCACCCTAAGCCTTGAAAAGAAAAGAACAAAGTCAAAGTGAAGAAAATTTAAATGTTCCAGACAAACAACATGCTTTTCTTGTTGAAACTGTCGGATGAAACTTTCGTATGAAACTCGTTATCGAGATGTAGCTAAAAGACCGTTAAAGGAAAGGACAAAGTGCTTTACCTGTTCATCAGATATAATACAAGTGTATTTTGACTTTTGTTTGGCATGCAAAACAATTACGTTTCATATCAAACTACAAACATTTTATGAGCAAAGCAAAAAGCTGATTTCGGGGAAGAAACGCAATAGAGAGTTTAAGCTTCGCGTTTATACCACAGAAAAGAAAATAGACTATGGAGAATTTTCTATTCTGTGTTTATACGTCAAACAGACTCAAACTTATCAAACGGCAAACGCCACTCGCCAAGCAATGAAAAAGTTTACGGTATCAGGCAATAAAGA
Source organism: Paramuricea clavata (assembly GCA_902702795.2). NCBI lineage: Eukaryota > Metazoa > Cnidaria > Anthozoa > Malacalcyonacea > Plexauridae > Paramuricea > Paramuricea clavata. The sequence continues at coordinate 37,720 of CACRXK020000159.1, read as the reverse complement.
GTAAATGAACTTGCTGTTTTTAAACTGCAATGCATAATTATTCTTTCAACACAAGAAAGAAAATATGAAACGAAAACGTTCAACGAAAATTTTTCCAAAATTCGAACCTGCCGTTGGCTGGAGGTTAGCACTATTTTCCATCCAGCAAACCGCCCTATCGATTTTCTAAAGTCATTTCTTTTTGGATTGTTTTATTACTAATTCGGTTAGGGTTAGAGTAGGGGTAGGGTTTGGGTTAGTTACATAGCCATTTAACACATCTTCCGAAAATGACGTCAGGTCAGTTTGCTGGATGGAAAATAGCGCTAACTCGGAAACGTGAAGCTTATAAACTCCCAGGCTTGCCCGATTTTAGGGACCGCCTGCCATGCAGGCTACCAAATTCATAGGAATTTCAAATTTCCCCCTTCTTGTTTACATGTAATTTGTTACATATTATTTACATTACATAAAGTATACTACATTTCGGCGGTGTTCAAATTCATGTTTTCAAATTTGTGGATGTTGTCGAAATTTATATATTTGGTAATTTGGGCTGTTATTTAACTTGAGTACAGTGCTTTAGCCGAAATGTTTGTTTGTTTATTAAAGTTTACGTATCGTGAAAAATTCTTAGAAACGATGTTAAGTTTGGAGAATGTCAGAATGGTTTATCAACAAAAAATTGGAGGTTATATTTTCACGATGCATTTGCTTCGAAAGTATGGTCAAAAAGCTGTTGCTACTAGCTTTCGGATGAATGTATTTGTGGCCGAACTCATCACAAAGAAACGAAATTTTAGTCTATTTAAGGTAATTAGTGATTTACACAAGTATTTTTTCGACAAGTTTGTCTCAAATGTGGTTGTCCAATGTTAGATAGTATTCTACAATAAGTTGCGGAGTTGCCGTGGTTTGTGTGCTGATGGATTTGTGACATTTGTCTTAATATTGTGAGTACTATACCCACACGGGCGGTCCACGTTTGAGATATGTTTGTAGGAGTCCAGACTTGAACCAAGGCAGCTTATTGTAGATATACTACCTACACTGGACCTCCTAGAGCTTTTGTTAGATACCTTGATGTGTGCATTGTAAAACCATCTGTTAAATTCATAAAAATCTTTTGGTTCTGTTTAATCAGTTTGTGAACTCGAGTTTGGACAGCATTTATAACAAAGGTATCAGGTGTCCAGATCTCGTTAACAAACTCGTCACCCATCGTGTAGTTTTTGTTGATACCAAATGCAAAGCGATGGTCACGCCAGAACTGACCAAGATAAAAATCAACTACATATTCCTAGAAATTTATAAATATAAACATAAAAATAAATAAATTTGTTTAAGTAATTATGCTAGAATCTGGCATGTTTAATTAAGTTAAGAGAGTTCGATCAGTGGCATATCAGTACAATCTACAGACATGTATGTTTCGGCGTTCTATGTATGCCTCGTCAGTGCAGCTTGGTACACGTCTAGATATGTGATTACCCTTGTATTGATATCGGTTGGTATGTCAGTCAGTCCATAAGTCAGTCACTTCTGTTGGTCAGCCAATAGGTGAAGTAGTCGGTCATTGGATGTTCAATTATAGGCCATTCTACCAGGTAGGCGCTCATTTACTTCTCAGTAATGGTCAGTTTGTCCATCAGTCAGTTGGTGGGACAGTTTGTCGGCTGGTTAGACGGTCCATTATCCAAAATGTGAATACTAGACTTTCTGGGTGGATACCAGATTTGATGTTACTATTATTGCATTGAATAGTGCTGAAAATTTTGAATTTCAAGCTCTGTTTTAGGTACTCCAGTTGGCTGGTTGGTTATGTTATGTTATGTCATGTTGGTTATGTTAGGAATTTAGCCAGCCTCTCCCCTTGATGAGTTTATAAAATCGTTGTTGGACAGAGTGAATATAATAAAGGGTTAACAAGACACTCACAGTTTAATGGATTAACGAGACATGTACTGGTACAGTGGTAGACAGTTTGGTTAATTCAGGCCGGGTTATGGTACGAAAAATTTAGAACTGCCCATTTCGACAAGAGCAGACTGTGAGGTAGTGAATTTAGAGTAACTGTGTTGCATGCAGAAATTAGAAACGAGGTCATGGTATATTGGATACCTGAATAGCTAGGAAGTCCATGCACCCCTGGAAAATTTTCCTTTTTTGAAGTCCAGAATGGCCACTTCCTGCGTTTTTAGAATGACATTTGGTTTTGTCTTTGCCATAAATATCTGTATGGGTCAATAATTTACAAAAAAAAATTCATATAAAGCTCGAAAACTCAATTTTAGAACTACCCATTTTAAGTTTAGAACTATACTCATTTTGGAAAATGGGAGGCATTGGGATGAACCCTGGGTTAATGGACCATTCCCCCAATTAACCAAAATTTTGATCTCAACAAGTCTAGACAAAATTCGCATCACAAAATTAGTAATAATCCAAAGTTTCGTTGCAAAATGTTGTAAGATACGGATAATATAGCCTTGCGAAGTTTGTAATTTTCAGTCATTTTAGATTGCGCATAGAAGTGGTAACCATTTCCCGTTTGTAATCTAAAATGACTGAAAATTGCAAACTTCGCAAGGCTATATTATCCACATTTTACAACATTTTGCAACGAAACTTTGGAAGTTTTGTTGCAAAATCTTGTAAAATGCGGATAATATAGCCTTGCGAAGTTTGCCGTTTTTCAGTCATTTTGTAGTACAAACGGGAAATTGACATACGATTCGGGTGTTGGGGCTGCAATTTCCCGTTTGTAATGCAAAATGACTGAAAATTGCAAATTTCCCAAGGCTCTATTTTGCTCATTTTACAACATTTCGCAACGAAACTTTGGAATATTACTAATTTTGTGATGCTCTTTCAAGCTGTGATGAAATATTTGTCTAGACTTGAGTTCAAAATTTTTGTTAATTGGGGAATGGTTAATTGGAGGTACAGTACAATTTTACAATATTTACCATGGTTGCCTCTTTTATTTCACCAAACGCGATGATCAGAACATCTAGTTCGACAACCAATGGCTTCACTGTAAGTGGAGAGAAATAAATTATATCTGATAGTCGTACGGGACCACGGGCGGGAAAAATTAGGAGGCTTGTGCGTAAACCACGGATCTTTGTTTTATGGGAAAATGTATTAATACGTCTCGGCAATGAATAACGTTTCGCCCACCTCCGTAAAACGGTCGTATTTTTCTGTCATAATTCTTCAAAATATGTTTCAATAATTTTGTCAGTTTCTTTCCTGGTCGAGCGTCGGAACTCGTCGTATCATTTTTGTCATTTTCAAATATCTTCATTAGTTCGTGCTCTCTAAAATGTTAAAGATACAAGATGATAGATTAAGAGGCAATTTTTTTCGATGTCACTTATTTGCAATGACAAGTGTTCAAAACCTAAAATCTTTTTGGCGCCCCTCTCAAAATTACTTTGTTTTAGCTTTATTCTCTAGTTTATAGAGTTCGCTACCTTTTTAAATGTATCTGCCCGTTGAGAAACATAAAATAATAGTTAAAAATTGTCAATTAAAATACAATTATCAAAGATGCTTTAAAAATGACGCCATTATATTTAAAGCCATATAAGCAAAACTTACTGAACTTCATGCAGACATCATTTTCTCTGTGGCGTATCATCTGAAATCTCTTCATTATTTTACAGGTAAAGTACTAAACATACTTTTTAAGTTTGTCTGCCGATTGAGAAACGTATCGAAAAATAAAAATTTTGAATTTAGTCATAACTCAAGTGATATATTATACGCATTAATTTTGAGCGTGTGTTACGTGACATACCAAAAAATCTTCTCTTAATATACATGTATTCAATAATGATATTTCTTTACGCATTGATACTTGCGAGGATTTGCGCAATTTATACAGCAAACGTACTGTTTTGTATCATGAGCAGCGTACGCCGTGTTTGACTTCAATAGACTTTTGTAACTTTATTTTATTTCTATCAAATGTTCCTCGTAATATGTGTATGTGATGGTGTTATCTCTCAAATAGGTGCAACAATCTTTTTTAAATCATGTTGGCTGGTTTACAAGTAAAATGACGTGTTTGGAAGAGGTTAACACTGTCACAACACACTTTGATCAAGGAAACTTCGATAGTCTAAACCAGCCTTAAGTCTTTGAAAGAAGTTAATGAACACTGTCACACACTTTGATCAAAAAAACTTTTATAGTGTAAACCAGCCTTTATTCTTTGAAAGAGATTTACACTGTCACAGACTTTGATCACAGAAACTTCGATAGTCTAAATCAGTCTTACGTCTTTGAAAGAGGTTAAACACTGTCACACACTTTGATCAAAAAAACTTTTATAGTCTAAACCAGCCTTTATTCTTTGAAAGAGATTTACACTGTCACACACTTTGATCACAGAAACTTCGATAGTCTAAATCAGTCTTATAAGTCTTTGAAAGAAGTTAAACACTGTCACACACTTTGATCAAAAAAACTTTTATAGTCTAAACTAAGCCTTTATTCTTTTGAAAGAGATTTACACTGTCACAGACTTTGATCACAGAAACTTCTATAGTCTAAATCAGTCTTATAAGTCTTTGAAAGAAGTTAAACACTGTCACACACTTTGATCAAAAAAACTTTTATAGTCTAAACCAGCCTTTATGCTTTGAAAGAGATTTACACTGTCACAGACTTTGATCACAGAAACTTCGATAGTCTAAATCAGTCTTATAAGTCTTTGAAAGAAGTTAAACACTGTCACACACTTTGATCAAAAAAACTTTTATAGTCTAAACCAGCCTTTATGCTTTGAAAGAGATTTACACTGTCACACACTTTGATCACAGAAACTTCGATAGTCTAAATCAGTCTTATAAGTCTTTGAAAGAGGTTAAACACTGTCACACACTTTGATAAAAAAAACTTTTATAGTCTAAACCAGCCTTTATGCTATGAAAGAGATTTACACTGCATGTCACACACTTTGATCACAGAAACTTCGATAGTCTAAATCAGTCTTAAGTCTTTGAAAGAGGTTAAACACTGTCACACACTTTGATCAAAAAACTTTTATAGTCTAAACCAAGCCTTTATTCTTTGAAACAGATTTACACTGTCACAGACTTTGATTACAGAAACTTCGATAGTCTAAATCAGTCTTAAGTCTTTGAAAGAGGTTAACACTGTCACACACCTTGATAAATTAAAATAAAATAAAACTAAACTGGCGCAAACTATTTTTATGACGTATACCTTGTATCTTCTTTCGCGTTCGTTTGAGAAATGCAGATTAGCAATGTGAAAAAAGCCAGATAATTTAGCTCCCTTCCCATTTTATTTATGTCAACCTGTACAAAAAATAGAGATGATATATATTAAAACCCTGATCTCAAAGCATTTTGAATGAACTGCAGCAAGAATTATATCCATGAAGATTATATATGCATTAATATACATTGAATTCAATGCCAACGTCATGAACAAAGTGGTTCCATTCATTCATTTGTTGTTGCTCGTGAGACGAAGAATTGGCGTGAGGAATGCACCAATATAATCATGCAACGGTAATTTTTGCATTCTTCTCTAACACACCTCTCATGGGCACCCAAATTTCGGATAATTTTTTTTTGCTGATATTTTGCCAAACATTTCTATCATGGCGTCAAAATTATGGATCGTGTCATGGCCATATAGCAGGGTTGGGATAATTCACGATTTGGTTTGGTTGGATCCTGGGGCATGCTCCCTCTGGAAATTGTGAAATATAGACTCGCTGAAATGGCACTTCTGCATGAGGAAGATTTGACACGCAGAAATCTCGATTTAACCTTCTGCAACAAGCCAACAACTGTTTCAAATTATGCATGAATATTTCATTATAGTAAACCTTATCTTTGGAGGGACTTAGCCCCCTCTTAGCCCCCTTTACAAAAGACTGCTGTTTGTCCAATATGCGTGATGACTTATCATGCATATAATCTGCTGGTTGTTAGGCAATAACAATCTTGGTTATAACGTCTATAACATTTCCAATACTGTAAAAAACTGCAACACTGCACGAACCTTGAGTAAAATAATGCATTAATTCACATGGTGACTCAAAAGATTCGGTAAAATTACTCAATTTGCTGCAGAATTTAAGGTTAATAAAAATGTCTGATCATGCAGTTGAACGAAAAATAGTTACACAATAATTCCTCATCAGAATTTAATAATCATGCAAGGACAAGTCAACATGCATATATTGCTATTTGAATTAAGCGATATTTTACTGAAATATATTTTTTCATTCAACGAACGTCAGTTGGAATCGCAAGCATTTGAAAACCATTAATATTTTCTTCATTGTTATAATGTTTCGAATCGGTATCCAGTTAAGGCTTAAGCTTTCGGAACAAGACATGCAATAACGGAGAGAGTATATCTATATACCGGCATCCACAATTAAGCGAGCTGCACGTTTTTGAAGTCGTGGATTAGGACTCCGATCCGTCGATATATAGAAGAAGACAACATCAGTTGATTTAAGGGTTCAGACTTTCCGGCATTCAAACATTATACCGAAGTCCGAAAGCTATATGTAATAACTGCATGCATGGTTTCGACAATTTTCCCCATATATACTATAGTTCATAGAAAGCAAAGTTTGCTTGGAAATGCAATTGAAAACCAAACAAATTATCGTGACATTTCAATTCAGCTTGAAAAGCATGCAATTTTTGTCGAATAAAAATTCATATAGCTAACTCGATCTGTCTGTATTTATCAACGAAGGTCTCATTATTCACACAGCTACAGGCCTACTGACTTTATGCATTTCTTTTAATACATATATATAGTCGATATAGACGTACAAAATTACTTAATTAAAAACAACTTTTCAATTTTATATCATGAATTATTATTACCGCTTGACATATATAATACATACCTATAACTTCGAAAAATTTAAGACCGTTTGCCTTCTTAGTTCGCATTGAATGAACAAAACACAAATTGTCGTCATCGCGAGCTCAAAGTGCGAAAAATTAAAGTCGAATAATCAAAGGTCTCTTTTATAATTACTATAGGAGACACGACAGCATATATCGTGCTATTATATTTGCCCGCGGAAATTAATCTGCAAACATTGTTCTTAATAACTGTATATTTGATTGAAGGCCTTTTGACAACTTTGCCGCTTGCGTACGGCGTTTGTGTTTAGCGGGGAATATAGGGCTTGTATAACTTGCTGTTTTTTGCAATTAAAAATTGTTGTTTTATTTGTATAATAATATATAAAGGGTCCTATTTTGGTTTAAAAACTATGGGGGTTTTAGCACTTTTTAGACAGACCTGAAAATTAAAGTGTTTAATGCTCCTCGGCACGAATTTTTCTTTAACGGCAAATGTTCCAGTCAAAAGTGCGTAAAACCGAACGGAAATGTGACCGAATTATAAGCAAATATGTGATGTATGCAACAACAAAGTATACACTAAAGCCCTGGACAAACTGTAGGCAACATTGTTGTGGAAACATTTTGTGATTCTCGATGTTTCCTCAAATGTTTCCCTATTTGCCCACCCGTGGAAACATTGTTGCCTACGTTCTTCACTATGTTCCTCACTACGTCAGTCCTCACTATGTTCCCATTCTGGGAAACATGGCGAAACATCTGCCGGGAACAATGTTTCCGCAACAATGTTTCCTATAGTTTGCCCAGGGCTTAAGATTAAATGATCTTAATATTAGATGTCTCAAATGACAGATAAGGAAGCGTGATACATATAATGATAGAATGTCAGGATTTTTTGGGCGTCTCACGTTTAAGGATGGAAATTCCGAGTACAAATGTTGTCTTCGATTCCTTAAATCGTTGCATTTTTTCACAGTTGTTCTTGGCTAGGTCTAAATAAATATTTCAAATTTGTACTGGAAATTTTCGTCTGCAAGATCCTATACAGCATTAGTTCAATCTAGTGAGATGCCCAAAAGTCCAGATATTTTATACCCACATACTTTATCTGGCATCATCTTTAAAAAAGGTTGTCCTGTGCAAACCTTAAACTCTAAAACTTAAACCTTAGATTCTAAGCGCGCAAAGCTTAATGGGAGCACAAGTTTCAAGCTTAATAATTGAATGTTGCAGCTATTTGTGAATGAATTGTTCCCGTAAGGAGATATTTACCATGTCTCTAAGAAATGGACCCCATATACGATTTCGATTCTAAACTGATTAAATGATGCTCCCATTATGCTTTGCGCGTTTGGTGTTTAAGGTTTAGAGTCAAAGGTTTGCAAAGAACAACCTTTTAAACCATATAAATTAAGGTACAACCAATCAACAAAATCCACTAGGCATCTTTATTACTAAATAGTTTCGTACCACAAGATATGGCACTCTTCAGATAAATTAGGTTAATTTATCTGAAGAGTGCCATATCTTGTGGTACGAAACTATTCAAATGAAGATGCCTAGTGGATTTTGTTGATTTGATTGTACCTTAATTCAAATAATATGCTCTGGTTTTTCATTGAGCACTTTGTCAAACATTTTATAACCAAATCAAACCGAATCGAAAAAAGGGCATTTTATATAGCTTCTAATCTTCAAAGAAGCTTGGCAGATCTGGTTATTTGTATTGATAAAATATTTTTGTGTGTTCAGATGCAAGTTGGGATAGAAAATGCACATTCATTGAAGGAATACCACCTGAGAAATTTGAAAATGCTAATGGAAGCGGGAGAAAGTTTTGCAGGTAAACAAATTAAAAATATTTCCGGGCAGGGTTTGATATTGAAACCAATGCATGGAGTTGTCTCAGAAATACATGCTACTAAAATGTAACGTCCTTAATGCAAGTTAACTTACCTTAACTGAGCATGCGTATGGATTGTAAATGTAGAGTTGTAGTGAATATTAATGAGGCGCGCTCCCATAGATGATTACAAGATGCGACCCTGTATTCCAAAAGCTCATTCACACTCAAAGAGTGGAGGTTCAATCTGAGCTTCTCCTGAGTGTCAGTGCTGTTTTGGAGGATGAATAGTCACATAGTAATGTACGAGACCAACCCTCCAGCTCATCAAAAACAGCACTGACACTCAAGGTCACAGTAGGAATTTTGCATAAGTAAATTCTAACGCCCATATTCTAAAAGCTCACTCACCCTCACACTCAATGAGTGGAGGTTCAATCTGAGCTTCTCTCGAGTGTCATTGCTGTTTTTGAATAGCTGGAGGGCTAGTGTCGTACCTTACTATGTGATTGCTCACCCTCCAGCTATTCAAAAAGTGAAAAACAGCATTGACACTCGAGAGAAGCTCAGATTGAACCTGCACTCATTGAGTGTGAGTGAGCTTTTAGAATACGGGCGTAAGTTTCAGTGAAGGATTTGTAAGAAATGTTTGAGGGATTGACTCACCGCTGTTTAACACCGAGTTAGTTCTCTCAAATATTTCTTACAAATCTTTCAAAATTTAGAATTTACCCATGTAAAATTCCTGCTGTCATCACAGAAACTTTGATAGTGTTAACCAGGGTTACGGAAAGGCCTTGAAACAGTATTGCAAGACGTAAGCATATTCAAAAGAACTTTAAACCTACAACTTGAGCATAGCAAGATAAAAAGCGCGCGAAAATTCTTGACCGAGTCCACAATGCAATTGAAAGAATGCTCAGCGATATGGTTATGTTTCTGCGCAGCTTCCAAATGACAGCACTCCAGATATTTTTGAGTTCAGAAGGCTGAACAAACATTATGGACCTACGCATATAGAATGTAACTTGTCGTTTGCATTCATTTTGAATAAAACAAAAAGTCTCATTGCCCAAATTTGCTCTGTCATAACACATTAAGGCTCATCTTATAAACAGTATGCACTTTCCATTATTCCCTACCGCTTATGACCAAAAACAGCTATAAAGTAATCTATTTTGCATTGTCCAAAACAAAGCATTAATTACGGATAGGAACAGCTATTATAAAATTGTCTATCTTGATTTGGTTAACCGTAGGTTTAACTAAATGATTCTCAAATAGTGTTTTCTGGAGCAATCGAGCTTTTTTATAAGTGGGTGGCCGGTGGCTGCATGCAAACATATTAACTAAACTGGATGCACTGAATTTTTTAAAACGTGACATCAAATAATATGTTTTTCCTACTTGGGTTCAATATACCTGCCTGTATGAAAAGGCTTTGTAATTGGTTGATTATGACCATAAAAAATAAACTATTGAAATAATATATCTGATCTAAACAATCCAGAAATCATTATTTGCCAGTTTAGTTTATTGAGTTTCTTACTTTAATAATTTTAATATCGAACTGTCTTTAAGCCTCATTTTGTATTAGAGAGTTTAAGCTTTGCGTTACACGTCAAACGGCAAACGCCAGGCAAAGAAAAATGTTACGGTATCAGGCAATAAAGAGTAAATGAACTTGTTGTTTTAAAACTGAAATACATAATTATTCTTTCGACGCAAGAAAGAAAATATGAAACGAAAACGTTCAACGAAAATTTTGCCAAGAAAGTTCGAACCTGCCGTTTGCCGTTCCCGGAAACGTGAAGCTTAAACTCCCTATTATTTCTTGGAATTAACAACGACCACAAATGCTTAAAAATAAAACAACTGTATTGTTTGCAACGTTTCGGAGTGTTACTCCATCTTTATTACCTGAAGATGGAGTAACACTCCGCGAAACGTTGTAAACAATAAAGTTGTTTTATTTTTAAGCATTTGTGGTCGTTGTTGATTCCAAGAGATTCTCACTCATTGGTGAGCAGATTTCCCAACAGGCTATTGCCCAATTAATAAGGGATCCAAGGTACCTATACGATTTCAACGTCCTTTTCCGAGAAGACGCGAATGTCTAACCATTTACTGATGTCAATGTAAAGATAGCTCTTTCTCCTCAGTTATTTTAAGACCTTGAGTAGAGGTCCGACCAAGGACTGAACCCGAGTCTCCCAGCTTGAAAGACAAGCATGGTGATAGCCTGCGAACAGGCTCTCAAGCTGAATTGAGAGCCTGCATCGATGACTAATGAATTTGAATATCTGCCCCGTAACGTTCGTTTTTCCAAATATGCAATGTCTATCCTTATAGATGTTGTTTCACAACTTTCGTGCAAACTAAATTTAGACCGTGCAAACTAAATTTAGTGAGTTTATACTGTTTTTCGAAATATAAGATATTCAAGCAAAAGTTCCAATGTTTTAAATACTGTTTTCTCAAAACAGAACATTTCGTGCTTTGAGATAAGATGGCCAAGACCAATTTGATCAGTTAATGTGTTTTTATGCATATAGTGCTTCAGCAGTTGACATATATAGAGCTCAGCGGAAACATATAAATTATAGCATCTGACCAATGAGAATTTCGCGTCATGATTTGAGACGCAGATATTCAAATTCATTAGTCATCGATGCAGGCTCTCAATTCAGCTTGAGAGCCTGTTCGCAGGCTAGCATGGTGACCACGACACCACATATGTATATATATTAAGTATTAGTCCAGTTATGTATACAAAGCCCATCACATATATTGAGATCAGGGAACTGGAACGAGAACTAACATGCAAGCTATATAGCATAAAAGCTAGAATATTAGCCTAAGGATATAATAATATAAAACATACAGTTGAAATGATCTTTTAAGGATCGGGTCATAAATACTGAGCATTTTTGCAGCAGTAAACCATGCAGTCATCAGTTTTAGTTAGTATATATAGTAGGAACGAAACGGTGGGTTTTCATTATTGGCATTTCACACGATGTTATATAGACAATAGTTACTCATTAACACTTACAATGTAATAGTAACAGCAATAAATCACTCAAATATACACCGCTATATATGTATTTTAGCTGATCTCTCAGTACAGCGCACTGATTCGTAACCTCACTTACCTAATTCAGTGCTTCCAATGATAACTGTGCTCTGTCTGTTTTGATAGAGAACTCTTTCCCGGAATGGCAACGTACGTACTTTGCTAACAATACTGTCCGATATATTTAGTCCATATTGAAAGCTTTAGCATGTTTGAAAACTGTTATCCCGACTACCGTTATCCCGACTACCGAGTGTATTAAATATCATTCAACACTCCATATATGTATTGTGGCATCTCAGAAAAGTTCTTTTAAGAATAAGTTTCAAAGCATCAGAATGGTTTAGATTTCGGAAAGGCTTAAATATGACGTGCTTGTTTTACCACACAATAATTAATGCAACATTTTTGCCCATTCATAATTGACTTGGTCAACAAATCTCGAGTTTTGTGGACATAATTTAATGACCAAGAACGCATAGCTGTCATTTTAAGTTAGTATGTGATAAAAGTGTAGAATATATAGGTGAAGTTGACGAGCGTCGTGGATAAACGTCGAGAAACGAGACTATAACACTGAACTCCATATATATTTGGAGCGAGAAATCCAGTCCAAAAAGTGAAACAGCGGCACTTTTTTGGGACACCCGCTATTTGTCATTAAAAAGCTTGGTTTAATTTAGCAGTCATGTATATGCATGTTGTTTTGTCTTGGGCTAAATTAAAAGAACCTATAACAAAGTACAAAACCACCGATTCAAACCACATGGCTAATCTCAATTGGCAAACAATATACAGGGTCTATTATTCATAAGTCACTGGAACTAAACCTCATGTATCATGATATATTAGCTATTTTGTCATCCTATATTCCAAATTCCAACAAAACTATTAAAGATTAGCTGATCGTAAGTTTTGCACACACTTTTAAAACAACCCATTGTTAAATTGGGGTATTAAAATGCTGAGAAAGGGTTTTCGAAGATAGAAAATTCGAGTGATAGCAGATGATCCCAGCTATATAGACTAAATTTTGATCTAGGCTGCAAATGCACCAGTGTGGTGCATTTTCCCGTGCGTATATACAAATTAATACAAAATTTGCAAATTTCGTAGGGCTATATTTTCCGCATTTTACAACATTTCGCAACCAAACTTCGCATGAATTTTACTAATTTTACGACGTATACTCTTTCTAGCTGTGGTGATGGATTTTGTTCTTCTTACCTTTTTTCAGAAAGCGGTATCAATTTCCCGTGCGTGATGACTGAAAAACGGCAAACTTCTCCGGGCTATATTATCCGCATTTTACAACATTTCGCAACGAAACTTCGGAATATTACTAAGTTTGTGATGCTCTTTCAAGCTGTGATGAAAGTTTTGTCTAGACTTGTCTAGATCAAAATTTTGTTCATTAGCTATAATAGGTCCATTAATTCATGCGAGCGCGCGAACCCAACGCATGTTACCATAGAATCGCGCGATGTATATTATTATTATTATTTAAAATTATTTGAAAACGGTAGCCCTTCAGCGGTAAAGAAAAACTGATTTTCAACCCTCTCCAGTCATGCAGTATATATTATAACGGCGGCGTCATTTTCAGCGCCGTAGCTAGTAGAATGTGCTGGATGGGTTAAAGTAATTAATTGTGAGAGACGATAGACAAAAGGTGTTTACACAAAGTTAATACAAATTTCAACAAACTTTGTATTGAAGTATAATTTGGTATGCCAAAGAGACAACTTTTTGCTTGGAAACAGGTTATAAGGTGGTGTAATTTGTTATGAGCCATTTTTTCCGAGGAATCACTCGATGTCATTGAAAGTATATAACTTTATATTTATATATACTACTTTTGCATGGTTATTGTTTTTTTATTATATAGTGGAGAGTGAGAAATACACAGTGACATATTTTCCATATCTTCACTAGTGAAGATATCGATCACGTGACTTCTAGTATTTATACAATTTTTTGCTTGGGACTATATAATAAACAGAACATTACACGGTGGCTTGCAGATATGACTTTTGTCTTTTTGTGTTAAAAACAATATTTTACTCACTCGCTGCGCTCGTTTGTAAAATATTGTTTTCACCACTCGAAGATAAAAGTCGTATCTCAGTCGCGCCGCCGTGTAATATCCTCTATAAGCTTTGTAATAATATAAATATACAACACGTATACGCGTGCATGGTTTTTCCACAAACCAAAACTTATATTATACTCTTACTCTACTATCTCCATGCAAAGCTATATACATAAAACTTCAAAACGCAGTATTGAAAAAGTTAAACGCGCCGCGCCGTGTAGCTATATATTAGAAATAATCAAGATAATAATCCTGATATAGTTCAGTAATTTGTCTATATAGGTCCAGTTTCTTTATAGGCTACTCAAGCTCGTCCTATATATAGGACGAGTTAATCAAGTGTATCAATCGGTATTCCGTTTCCGTGAAGAGGAAAAGGTAGAAAATGTGAGATCTCATTGAAATCATTCCTTGTATATAGAATAAGTAATTCACCTTTGAGTTCGTGAGTTCGATTCTAATAATAATAATAATAATATGTCTATAATAATAATAATAATAATAATAATAATAATAATAATAATAATAATAATAATAATCATATGTCGCTATACGGACTCATGTGAAAGAGTCACGGTCAACACTCTGCCGAAAGTCGCATGGGTTTTATCCTCATGGTGCTCCGGTTTCCTCCCACAGGGAAAGTTTATAGGATGGGTTAGGATAAACACAGTTGAGAACGTAATATCACAATTATTGTAAAGATAAAATAGTCTCGGCTTAGTATGTAATTAGGTCATAACACTTGATGTGAAGCGCATTTGATCATATATCCACATATACGTGCATGTAAATTCGCGCTATAGAAATGCCGACTAAGATAAGATAGATAAGATAAAACTTTATTTGACTACGCTGGCCACTTCAACCGGAGCTGCTTTCCAAGTGGGGGCGTAGATAAATTATGTAACAAAAATATATAAAATACAAAATCACTAAGAATATTAAGAACTACGAATACAAATACATATTACAAAACAAATGGTATACAAAAGTCAAATAGCTAATTCGTCAGACTAACAGAGGAAATATTTCCATTGAAAGAATTTAAAGATTCGCTGTTTCTTACTTGTTCAGGAATGCTATTCCAGATTTTAACCCCACTATATCAAAAACATTTTCTGCCATACTCGGTATTTGGTCGTGGCAGAAAGAGAGACGAATTTGAACCTCGTAAATTATAACTGTGGATATGGTTAGAATTCTGGAACATTGATGAGAACCTCGATGGTGCCAAATTATATGTATGGGAATCTAATCGTATGTATGGGAAATAATCAAGATAATAATCTTGATATAGTTCAATAATTTGTCTTATAGGCCCAGTTTCTTTATACTCAAGCTCGTCCTAAATATAGGACGAGTTAATCAAGTATAGGCCTATCGATCAGTATATTCCGTTTCCGCGAAGAAGAAAAGGCAATTAGTTCTCATTGAAATCATCCCTTACCTCAAAACCTTCTTGACATCAGCAAATCTCCAATCTATTTTGTTGGCTGACAAACACACTTCTGTAAAACACAGAACGACTATATATTCATAAATAATCAATACGGCCTATATATGCATGCATTTTTGTGCTCTGCGGAGTGCCAAACTATTAATATCGACCGCAATCCCTAATTTACTTGACGTAGATTACATATAGATCATAGTTTCCATTTTGTTTCATGTTTGAGAGACTTACTGTTGAAATGTTGATATGATGTTTTCACGGTGTTGTGCATAGTCTTAGCGGGTTAAGATGATGTTTTGATGTTTTAATCATAAAGTTTTGCAGAGGGTTAAAGTGTTTAATGCGTCGTCCTCAGCCGTTATAATGAAGTTGGATGTTTGCATGCTGTGTTGATATTCTCTTACATGGGTTAGCCGCGATCAGTGAATTTCGAGCCTGTGGTCTCATTTTGTTTGCCGCTATTCGCAAAGCTTTTCGTGGACTTGATAATTTGCCTAAAGTATAGATGGACTCCAGATAATTTATTGAAGGTAGACTAAATAAGCTGCCGAGTGCATGGTTTGTCTCTGCATGAACTACGTGGGAAATTTTCACGTAATTTATGATCATGCAGAGACACAAACCACGGCCTCATATATTTGTCTATAATTGTATATAGAATAAGTAATTCACCTCTGAGTTTGTGGCCGGTTCGATTCTCGCTACAGACTCGTGTGACGGCTGAAGGAGTCATGGTCAACGCTCTGCCGAAAGTAGTGCATGGGTTTTCTCCGGGTGCTCCGCTGAGTTACTCAATAATCTAAATTGGAAACCTCTCGAAGAAAGACGAAATTATCTTAAATTTATTTTCATCTATAAAATTCTGAATGGCCACACTGCACCCGATCTTAAAGAAGCATTTCAATTTAATAATGAAAGACATAATACTTACAATCTTAGAAATAGGGATACTGATTTAGCACCACCTATGCCGAAAAAAGAATTCGGCAAGAGGTGCTTCAGTTATAATGGTGCCTTGCATTGGAATAATCTTCCCCATGACGCAAAAATTGCTGAATCCTTAAGCTCTTTCAAATCGATATTGAAACAAAGAATGAGTTGAAATTTGCTTGTGTGTAATCGTGCAGCTAAAATCACTTGTATTTTTTTTGTTATATTTTGTATTTCTTGTATATATAGTTAATTTCTTGTAAATAGGTAATTTCACGCCCCTCATGGAAACCAGCCTTCCAACAGCTGTTGAGGCTAGCGTGGTTTAAATAAAGTTTTGTACGTATATATGTTTCCTCCCATGCATAGGGAAAGTTGGTAGGGTGGGCTAGGATTATTGTAAAGATAAAATAGTCTAGGCTAAGTATGTAATTAGGTCATAACACTTGAATTAAAGCTCATTTGCTCATATCCATGTGGAAATTCGCACTATAGAAATGTTATAAATCGATTGTTGATAAAATACGCCATTTCCGTTTAGGGTCGAAAATTCCCGCAGACAATAGCCTGAAAACGAGGTTTTGTACAAAGTTGTAATGTTCTATATATCAAATTTAGTATATAGGGACGCTCTAAAAACACCTTGGTTAAAATTTTCCTGGTTAAAGGCCATGTTACACGGTGCAATTTTTCTTGCAACTTGCATTGCAATTCTACTCTTGAGAGATGTTAATTAGTGAAACCAGTGAAGAATTTTCGATATGTTGAGAAAACATCAGCGGAGTGTAATGAAGACTCGTACTTTGGTAATTTTACATCTCTCAAGAGTAGAATTGCATTGCAAGTTACAAGAAAAATTGCACCGTGTAACATGGCTGTCAAATCTTCTGGTTATTTTATGGTGATAAAATTTTCTTAAAATGATTCCTGTGTTAAACTATCATGTATGTTAGCACAAGTGCAGGTATATACACATTAGGGCCATTTATACGTGACAAAATAAGTCGCGACTTACATAAGACGCGACTTAAATAAGTGGAGTTATCGCATAAATGGTTCTCTACGGCTTTGGTCTTATTTATTTGCTGTAGCTATAATGTTGTATTGGTTGTTTTTGTTTTAATATGCAAGGCATTAAATTTTACGTTGTTTCAAGTTTCTGGCATGTGTAGTTAGACTTTTTGTCCAAAATTTCTTATTTAAGACGCGACTTAAATAAGAACAGCTAAAAGACCTGTTCTTATGTAAGACGCGTCTTACATAAGAATTTTGTACCTTTTATACGACAAACTCGCGTCTTACTTAAGTCGCGTCTTATGTAAGTCGCGTCTTATTTTGTTCCGTATAAATGGCCCTAATGTGCCTCTCCGTTGGTCACTGAAACCGTCTGCTTTTATTTCAAACAATATTTGGTTTGCTTTTTTGACCTAAAATAAACACAAGTAAAAACTGTTCCTTTCCAATGCCTCTTTGAAAAAAGTAATGCTGGAATATAAGTCTTGCTAAAACAACCTTAAACCTATAATAGCTATATTGAGCGGAATTGTAAAACAGTGTAATGCTCATTTCAATTTTACCTTAGTAGTTTGATAACGACCAAATTTCATTGTTTCTTTTCATTCTTTTAAAAAATAACTGCTGAAGCATTTCTTAAACTTTGTTGTTTCAAAAACAACCCTGCCATCCAAAACTTTTCTATTTTATGTATAAGCAGCTGTCTTTAAAAATAATTTCACGTCGTGTGAATCCTCATTAAAACTTAGACTTTATTTTCATTTAATGAACATATTAAGTGGAGGTCCCACAGTGGGTCTGCTGTACGGGTTCGAGTTAAAAACTGGACTCGTCCATATGGACACACGGATTCATTGACTCCTAAGCCTGGTTTCCATATGGTCGTAACGGTTGTAAAGACTGAAGGCGGTTTTCCACGAGGCGGAATTTTTCGACCGAAACGAAATTTCTCTTTGTCTTTTTACAATTAGTTCTGCTCGAGAGCTCATGAAACAAAGAGAAATTTCGATTCGGTCGAAAAATTTCGCCTCGTGGAAAACCGCCTTGAGTCGCGATCTTTCTCATCAGCCGAAATACAACATTATGATTTATATGCGGTTTACAGGTATAAGCTATTATAAACTGGCCGTTGAGAAAGATCGTGACTCTATTTTTACCACCATTATACGACCATATGGAAGCCAGGCTCTAGAGTCCGTTGTTTCAAGACTAGAGTTATTTGTTTCAGGATTCTTTGGCTCCTTTATAGTGTCCATTGTTTCAAACCTAGTGTCATATTTTTGTTCCGAAACGAAAAATTCGTTGCCTCGGGTGGGATTCGAACTGCCTCGCATCTTCAGGTTTCCAGACCGCCACTGAGTTATCGAGTCAACGGGGATTGGTAGCGAGTTTCAGGGTAGGAAAAAAAGAATTTTCTTCCTCGGAGCAAAAGCCGGAGACAAAAATTTCCTGCAGACCAACGGAGATTTTTTGTGCTAAATCTGCATGTGTATAAACAATCATGTATATAGTGTTCTATAACTGACTATGGTTTTAAATTCAAGGAATAATGTCTGTCAACCATATGTTGTTGCGCCCACAGTGGGGTATGGGTGTTAAGGTTTCCTTCAAATTTTCAATAGCAAATCTTCATTCGAACGAATTTCTTGCAGCTGTTTAACATTTTCTGCCAGCCGGTCTTGCGTGCTCGCCTATTTTTTCTATTCCTGGCGCCGATTCTTATCATTTCGTGACGATAACGTTTGTCTTGAAGGACGCGCAGTGTTTCAATTCCATTTCAAAACCATCCTCAGAGAGACATGAAAAACTAATTTTTCTGGGCATCATTTGTTTGTTTTCGCAACCTTTACCTGATTCAACAAAACATTGAGCGTTTAAGGTAATTGTTGAATCACAATTGAGTGCATTCGTTTAATATCCGGAATTTGTTTGGAAGCGCCGAATTCATACATCTGGTTATTCAATTATAGCAGCACTGAGTAGTTTGAAAAGGAATCATTACAAAAAATGCCAGACCAACATTTTTTTTAAATATTTTCATTCAAAGATACCATCTCTGTGGGGGTGCATGAAAATCTATACCCGGTTGTCGGCCGAAGAAAATGCGATAGGTGTATTCCAGATTTTCACACAGCTAATTATTAGGAGGCATCGCAAATTTAATCGAAGAGATGAGTTTTGAAAGTATATAAGATTAATAAAATTGCTCTACTGGAACCAATGTTATGGCTGCTTTTATAAATACAGTCTGGTTCACTCAATGGACCATTGAAATCGTGCATCAGTTGTGTAAAGTATCCATATAGATATTTTCTGTGTTGTTGTAATGTACTCATGTGAATAAGATACTTGTGATGTTACTCTGAGTGTATATTCACACCGGGCAGGCTTGAAGTTCCGAAATATCACATACTCGAACCGACCTAGCCTGCATGACCGCGTAGTTGGCAGAGCATTGGGCTAGCATTCTAAAGGTCGTAGGTTCGATTCCCACCGTGGCCAGGCATATTTTTCAAGCCTGCCCGGTGTGGATATACACTCAGAGTAACATCACAAGCATCTTATTCACCTGAGTACATTACACCAACACAGCAAATATCATGATTATTAGATTACATTGATATCGAAGGAACTAGACTCAGTTCCGAAATATCACATACTCGAACCGACCTGACCGCGTAGTTCAGTTGGCAGAGCATTGGGCTAGTATTCCATAGGTCGTAGGTTCGATTCCCACCGTGGCCAGGCATATTTTTCAAGCCTGCGAGTAACATCACAAGCGTCGTATCCATATAGGTTTCATGACCCCTTAGCTCTTTCTGTTTCTAACTTGTTCTGTCAAGAGGCAAGTATAAGGTTCATTGGTCTGGGGAAACCCAAAATAGTTTACTAACTTTATTTGTGCAGGTATCAGTTCTAAATTGTTCTCTCTATAGAGATCCATGAGTATAAGATATACCTTAATTATTGATCCATGCAGTGTTATATACCACAGGAGGAACCCGAAACTAAAATATAACTTTATTTATACTGGATAGCTCTATCAGTTCTAAACTGTTCTCCCTATGCAGAGATCCAGTATAAGGGTCATCTCTATAATTGGTCCAGTGTTACCTGCAGGAGGAAACCTAAACTAAACTAACTTTATTTATACCGGATAGCTTTATCAATTCTAAACTGTTCTATATACCTATAGAGGTCCAGTAAGGGTCATCTCTATAATTAATTCAGTGTTACTATACAAGAGGAAACTTAAACTAAACTAAACTAACTTAATTTATACTGTATGGATGGCTTTATCGCGGTTATAAACTGTTCTATACCTAGAGCTTAGAGGTCCAGTAATTAGGGTCATTTCTATAATTAATCCAGTGTTACTACAAGAGGAAACTTAAACTAAACTAACTTAATTTATACTGGATAGCTTTATCGGTTCTAAACTGTTCTATACCTATAGAGGTCCAGTAAGGGTCATCTCTGCATGTTCCTCTGTGTTACTATATATAGGAGTAACCAAAACTGAAGGTCAATGCCGTCGCATGAGTAAAATACATAGGATTTGCCTACATTATTACCGAGGTTGGCTCAGGGCCACTAGGAATGGGATTTCTCCCAGCAACTTTGCTGCTGGGAAACGGAATTTGGCAAATCAGGCCACGGGTCAATTGACTGCATGGAATTCAGATAAAGTTTTCGCTAGGAAAATGTGATGGAATCCATACCACGTAAAAACTAACTACTTCTACTGCATGGATAGCTTAATTCTATAAACTGGTCTTCCTTGTGGTCAAGTATAACTATATGGGTCACTTTTTTCACGCATAAGATTGAAACGAAGTTCTGATCAGAAACTCGCTTCACATCGCGGTGAGGTGAAAGGCACCGATTGGCAATATAGGATGTCGACGTGCAACGAGTGTTGACGCGCTAAAACAACTTTATCGCGCGTTACGCAAACTCATTCCAATACGAAGAACGTTTTTTTAATTGTATACCTAACATTGGGGTTAAAATGCCCTCCCTAAGTTATCTTAATTTTGTCTTTAATTTATTTACCTTCTGTCTTAATATACGTCTATGATAATAATAAGCTTACATCGTGATTTATGACCGCTTTTAGCACAGGCTATGATTATGACGGACTCGATAGGGTGCAAAGAGCTGGTGATATAAATAGTATAGGTTCCCAGTTAACATCTGTGCAGAAATTTTCACAAGCATTTTTTTATGTTTGATATAGATAATTCTGAAAATTCCACTGATTGAATATCCTATACCTAATTAAAGGCAGAGTTCAGCCTTTTGTTGAAAAAACTAACCGAGGAAAATCAATTATGCATAATTCAAGATCAGTAAACTCAATGTTTTTAACAATAAAATGGTTTTAAAATGTTAAAAACATTATTGGTTTGCTGATCTTGAATTATGCTTAATTGATTTTCCTACAATGTAGTTATAGTTTTTTTCAATTAAAATGGCTGAAATGCGCCTTAAAAACCATCATTCATTTCTAAAGGCTGAACTGTGCCTTTAAATCTACTAACTCGATACCGGAGTTACAGCGCAACAGTTTCATAAAAAATATTCATATAACCAACAGTAGGAATTTGTTTTAATCTGATCGAGTCCTGTAAGACTGTATAAACTAATATGACCACTTCAGGATTTATCTGAAATGCCTTATCAGTCCTAAAGACATATTGCTTAATTCTCACGCGACACATCTTAATGAATATCATCCATTAATGAAAACAAAAACAATTTTGTTATTCCCCCCTATATATTTGTTGTAATCTTTTGCGGATAAATTCGAGCCCTAAACCCTGGTTCCAGTTCCAGGGAGAAAAGAAACTTTGGCGGTCGCCATCTCGCTTTAACAAATTATCTCCATAGCTATATAGCTAGCTATAAGGTTTTGATAATTGTTAACTAAAATTACGTTTTAAAATAACATGAAGAATGGTCGAAATTCAGATACAGTTAATGTATGGCCATGTATCTATCACTATATATATGAAAACTTATCATGGAAATCTTGCTCGCCTGTTACCGGCTTGAGCTTTATCATCAACTTAGTACTATACCCAACGTAGGCTATTTTATACCTTTAGTTTTAGTCTAAAAAATGATCACTATCCTCGACATGCAAATATACTGAAACCGAATAAACGTTTCCTGATGTTCCGTGCAATCTTATAATGTAGGAAAGATTCCATTGCCTTGAACGCGATCATGTTTTTACATATCGCCATATAAAATAATGCGTCATTCGTTTATTTTCGTGTTTTCATCACCTTGGGGCTATAGTTTTCGGGCTAAAGCAAATATTTGAGCGCTGAAAATATTATTGGTATATATTTCTGTTCAATGAAATGGCTTTAAAGCATGCTGGCGTATCTTTGCTATCTGATGCAATTTAATTAACCGTCTGCGAGCTATAGCGACATACAAAGGCTAAATAAAGCCGGACTAAACCGTCCAAAAACAAATACAGAATAAAGAAACATATCTGTATATCTAAATAGTCCATGGCTAAAACAATATACCGTTCCCTAAAATTAATGTAATTTACTTTTAAAAACATTTTCCTAACAAATTAACGCGAGCGAAACGCGAGACATCTGGTAGTATAAGTAACACTTCGTTATATAAACACGAGCTCTATTTCAACATAGATTCAACACAGTTGTTTTTAAAGCCCCAACGGTGAATTTTGCTATTAAGTACTTCTGTTTACCTTAAACGTTGCTTTAAAGAGGCATTAAACGACAAATTCTTCACCGTTGGTAAATTGGAAGTCTTCTTGGTTCTTGAAATGGTCACCAGAGCTAAATACGTCGTGTTCTAAAGTGATTTAAGTTTTGTCAATACGGTTTTCGTTCGCCAGATTGCGATGGAGATATCAAGGTTTATCAATTAAGCAGAAGCCCTAAGCTATGTGCTATTTGTTAATATACCCCTCCTGTGTGACATAATTGTACAATAACACATAACGAAGATTGATTGGATCACTGAAAATAATGATTATTCATTTTGTCTTTGACTATATATGTGATCACTGCACATCACTGTGTTCATAAAATTACGAAATAACAAAGATATTATAACTGTGGTTAGGCCAGCACTAAAACTACAGTACATTTTTATTTATATTGGATGGCTTTATCAGTTCTAAACTCTCTATAGAGGTCCAGTAAGGGACGCGCTTATTGGTCTAGATATAGACTAGCTATTCACGGAGAAAACCTGTAACGTGTAGACTCAAACTGGAAGCACACTTCAGTCACATGTGACTGGCGCAAAATCGTCATCACACAAACTGTACATTGACGTATAAGATTACATTATATGGCAGCTATGTGTTGAACCTCTTTTATTATAACTGTGGTTAGGTCAGTACTAAAACTACAGTACATTTTTATTTATATTGGATAGCTTTATCAGTTCTAAACTTTCTAGAGGTCCAGTAAGGGACGCGCTTACTGGTCTAGATTAGACTAGTGTAACGTGTAGACTCAAACTGTAAGCAGACTTCAGTCACATGTGAACAGTGAGCTCCATATATATCTGGAGTGAGAACTTGGTTGCTGAAAGTGAAGCCAAAGATGGCGGAAATTGACGTCCAGTGCCAGTCCTTTCTATTGTTTTTGTCCGCGCGGTCAACACAAATTGACGTCCAGTGCCAGTCCCTTTCTATTGTTTTTCGTGTTTTGACGTCGATTTAAAGAAGAATACTGTGGTTTTATAAACTGATAACTTGTTTAGCGATACAATCCATTAGAAAAATGTAGAATTAGATAGGAAAATGCTATAAAAACTGTTTACAACCTTCATAGATTTTGGACGTCAATGTCCGCCATCTTTGGCTTCACTTTTCACATAGGCCGAATGACTGAAGTTCTCACTCCAGATATATATAGAGCTCACTGCATGTGACTGGCGCAAAATCGTCATCACACAAACTGTACATTGACGTATAAGATTACATTACACGATCAAAGTTTCTTTGATCAAAGTGTGTGGCAGCTATGTGTTGAACCTCTTTTATTATATGGCTTTTCAAAATTCTCTATTCTGATTGGTTGACAAGCGGTCCGTAAAAACCCATATCCGGACCGTGGTCCGTATTTTCCGTATCTGGACCGGTGTCCCGGATGTCGTTTACCTGGCGGGAAATTTTTGCTTTGCATACAGAAAAATTTTTGCTTTTTAGTTTTCCAATTGTGTGTCATTAAAATTTACAGATAAAAATTTCAAACAACCAAATTGTGTTTGATTGAGCATGCATGCCTTACCGTATATTGTTACCCAGTGAAACTGACGATAGCCGATTTAATTACCTGTGGCATGTGCTCACATACTCAGTTCAGCCATATAATAAACCGATTATTGACCTCGCTTGTTCGGTCTGTTCTGTGAAATATCAGACCTCTGTTTTTTGCATGGACCTCGCTCCTTCGTCGCTCGGTCCATACTAAAAAACTTCGGTCTGATATTTCACAGTACAGACCTCACGTTCGGTCAATAAGCCGTTATTATTCGCCTCGGTCTCATGTTAGAAAATTGCTGCCTGTTTGACTCTACCAGACTGACCGCATGAACTCTGCGCGCGCTTTCCAATTCGCACGTGCTCACAGAGACGACTGGGGACGAGTCAGCTGCTTTCCTCCTGTAGTAACACTGGATCAATAAGGGATGACTCTTCAGGCCCGTTTATACTTGCAATTTTTGCTGCGATTTCAGGGACGATTTTCTTTCTTCTGATGGATATGAAAGAGTGGATACGTTATGAATGTTTAGTTGAGGGTACATGATGTTCTCCGAATATTGGTAACTCACCTATATACTCGTTCACATGCGTAAAAAGTGCAAATGGGCCCTTATACTTTCGAATTTATTTTCAAAATTTTTACTATAAAAAATAGTATGGATCTTAGTTGAATATAGTGTGGAAATCCAATTTTCATACTAAACTGCAATTTCCATATACTAGGCCTATGGATATAGTATGAAAATAGTATGGATATATATACTGTGGATTTCGTGATGCAATTGACGATTCCCCTTAATACGTTTTCGTAGCGCTTTGCATTGTGGTTATAATGGTATCACAGCTGATATTCAAGATGGTTTATTTTTTGTCCTGACCCGTGCAAGAACTTTTAAAAACAGCGAGGGTCATAGCCAACAGCAAAATATTCGCGAAAACATTCAATATTTTCATTCGAGGCCGCTATCTTTATCAGTGAAACGTAATAAGGGGAACCTAGTGTTGCAATGGATTGCACCATTTTTTCTCAGCGATCTAGTATAGTCTACGGTTTGATCAAAGTGCGGACAGTACAAGACGCGATTTGAACTTAAAGTCTGTGAGAATCAATGTCATCCCAACAGTACATGGGTTGATGATTATGCGTTATCACTGAGTTAAAATAATGGCTACATGTCGTGCTTTGTATTAACTTGCACAAAGCGTTGATACTGCGCCGATTATGTCGTAACAGTATGCCATTATAACGCGATCAATTATATGATTTGAGGCGAATATGACGGATTCTGGCGGATCACTAAATTGCTGTCGTTTGTCTCTGAACTGCATCAAAAAAGATTGATCGCTTCGAGCGAAAGCCAAAGACCGAACACGCGTTGACGGACTTAATTTTTCCGATCTTTTCAGGTAGTTCAGACATAAAACACTGCTTTTTATTTTACCTACACTAAATTCCCATATGTCTAGCTTCAGATAGATAGATCAAAATGAATTCAGATTGATTCAATTAGTTTTCTCACGGCTGATTCCCCCCCCCCCCCATTTTGGGGGTACTCAGCCTCTCCCACGTTTGAGAGTCTCCACACCACGAAATACAACTTTTTAGTATTGTAGTTGTTTGTATAATGGTAAATTTACACTTACAACTTTTGGAAGTCGCTTATCACGTTGTGTGAATTGTCTAGAATCTTCACGAGAGCGGGATTTTGGCCTTTGTGAGAAAGGCTAATTCGACTTAGATAGATCGAAATGGGTCCTTATGGATCGAATAGGATTCATGCAGATGAATCAAAGTGGATTTTCATGGAACTTGATTCAGATGAATCGAATTGGATTCACATGGTTCGAATTGGATTTGACATGGATCTAATTGGATACAGATGAATTGGATAGGCAATTCCAGCTTTTAGTTTATGCGTGCAGGGGACGATGGGAAGTAAGGTATCACATTACTGATTATGCTGAAAAAATGGTGGCCGTGTAAATATTGTAAATATTGAAATATTTCGGTTGTTTCGGTAGTTTTTATTGAAATTTTTCAGCATTATCGGCAATATGATACCTTACTTCCCATCATCCCCTGCAGGCATAAACTAAAAGCTGGAATTGCCTATTGGATTCAGCTTAGCCTGCGTGGCAGGCGGTTTTTAGGGTAGCCTGCGAACAGGCTCTCAAGCTGAATTGAGAGCCTGCATCGATGACGAATGAATTTGAATATCTGCCCCGTAACGTTCGTTTTTCCAAATATGGAATGCCTATCCTTTTATGGTGTTGTTTACAACTTTCGTGCAAACTAAATTTAGACCCTGCAAACTAAATTTAGACCGTACAGTTTATACTGTTTTTCGAAATATAAGATATTCAAGCAAAAGTTCAAATGTTTTAAAAACTGTTTTCTCAAATCAGATCATTTCGTGCTTTGAGATAAGATGGCCAAAACCAATTTGATCATTCAATGTGTTTTTTATTCATAGTGCTTCGGAAGTTAACATATATAGAGCTCAGCGGAAACATATAAATTATAGCATCTGACCAATGAGAATTTCGCGTCACGATTTAAGACGCAGATATTCAAATTCATTCGTCATCGATGCAGGCTCTCAATTCAGCTTGAGAGCCTGTTCGCAGGCTATTTTTAGGGAGGCGAGGTTTTTCCTTTGCCTCCCTAATTTTCGCTGCCCGTAGAAAAACCGCCTGTCACGCAGGCTAGATTCAGCTGGATCGAATGGGGTAACTCTATCAGTTTTAAACTGCTCTTTCTAGAGATTCAGTTAAGGTTATCAGACAAATATTAGTAGACAACGGCGCGTCAATGTTGTAATGGCAATGACGGATTTCGCGCGGTGAACGTCTAGCTTTCTCAATACATTGTTAATTTAACAATAACATACAACAATTACATGAGTTATCAACCTGCATTTTGTATTTTGATGGGAATGGGTCAATTTTAGAGAAATTAATTATATGTATACTATATATAAGTTGTTTACCTATAGTACGTGTCGAAGAAAAAACGCGTGGGCAGCTAGAATTTAATTAAAAGCTGAGTAAACATTTGTTGGAAAAATCGAATCAGTATCATACTGGTTTGAAAGAAAAAAATTCTGCAACTGACGTCTACACGGATTCACTGACACACTGCAAAGCATACAAACAGAGAATTGGGATAACTTGACTGAACACATAGTTTTCACCCTAAATAAAGTTTTAAAGAAAATAAATTACCGTGTGTCGCAAAAAACACTGGACACTGTCAGTTTGATTTCATGTAACGTGAAAGCTATATAAGCTATCGTAATTCGCAATGCAATAAAGATTATTGCACTCAGAAAGGACTATAACCTGAGATTTTGGTTCGTAGCACTTGAATTTACATGCGATATTGAGAGAGATACAACCAAAATAAACTATTTATTATTTAACAAGTATAACTACATCGGTAATTATAGGGTTGTTTTATGCTAATTTTTTGCATTTTCAAAAACAGTATAGTTCAACGTTCAATAGCGCAGTCGATATTGCATGTAAATTCAAGTGTTATGATATCAAAATTTAAGTTAGTCCTTTCTGAATGCAATGATCTTTATTCTAATTTATGATCTGCATGATGCGCGTATGTGGGCATAATACCGGGTGGCGCAAAAAAAAGTTCACGCGTTTGATTTAATACAGCGAAAAAACTATAAGTGTTACGTTCCTCAAATAAATGTTATCCTATCCAGGAATGCCTAACTTAAATTTTGATGTATAACACATGCATTTTTGTTTAGTATTACCCAAGATATTGGTAAATCAATTTGAATATGCAATTTCAAAAGGTTCCAAAATTAGCTGAAAATAGCCTATTAAATACGAGTAAAGGAATTAACGATATATGAAGAACACAACGGCAGTAAATAACGCGTTTATCATGGAAAATTAAATAACTATATTCTTGCACGTGTGACCATACTATCGAACGAATTAACGTTGGATTTATTTGCTGGTCAAAGTTATGGCAATCAGCAATAATCGCTTCACGAAGCTGTCTCAAATTGTTCGGTTGTTGCTCAAATTGTTCGGTTGTTGATCTAATTTAATTCCCTGTAGCTATGGGACATGGAATACTGCGAAGCAATTCTTAATTAAAAGAGCCATCTTTTTCGAAATTTTGTTGCTTTTCAAATGATAATAAAACAAATAAATAAATGAGGAAAATCATTCGTTACACGTTTCAATTCAAATTAAATTCATACAAGCGAATATGTCTGACGAAATTCTAAAATTTATCAAAACAGTTTAATAGGCCATTTTTAGCCAATTTGTCAGATTTTCAAAACTTCGTTCCAAATTTTATTTGGCGATATCCCAGTCAATATTGCACGTAAATAAACATGCTATAGATCAAAATTTAAGTTAGACTTTTATGAATACAGCTACGTTTATTTCAGCGATGTAACACTTATAGTTTTTTCGCTGTACTAAATCAAACGCGTGAACTTTTTTTTGCGCCACCCGGTATAATTTCAACTGAAGTGATCAAAATGTACAGAAATGATCGATCACCCACATTCGGCTTCACTTTGCTAACTATATATAAGTAATATAACTAAGTAATTATTACTTTTGATATACTTCAATATATTGAGCTGACAATTCAATATTCATGCATGCTTTTTCTTCAGTATACATATGCGCGTATATACCAGGCGTCCCCAAAAAAACTGGACACTGTTTGATTTCATGTTATGTAAAAGCTATAAACGTTATCGCAATGAAATAAAAATTGTTGCATTCAAAAAGGACTATAACTTAGATTTTGATGTATATACTTGAATTTACATGCAATATATTGACTGCGCTATTGGTGTTTGAACGTTCAACAATACTGTTTTTGAAAATGCCAAAAATTAGCATAAAATTACCGATGTATATATATATATATATCAAAATCTAAGTTAGTCCTTTCTGAATGCAATGATCTTTATTTCGTTATACATGAAATCATAAACCTGGTATAAAAATCCCAGGGCCGATTGCCTATATACAGGGTGTATCATAAAAAACGGAGTCCTCGCTTCAAATATAAATTTCGAAACGAATATTAGAGTAAAACGTTCAGGTTTACATTTGTTTTAAAGCGTAGACATTCAGCTTTCCAACGATGGGTTGTTTCGTAAATTTAATCCAGTTGTTCGTGAATAATAGTATTTTAAGTGATTGCGATTGGAGAGTCAAAAATTTGAGATGCAATAACAAATCGGTACTTGATGAAAATAACTTATTTTGTCAACAAAACGAGCAAATT
Organism: Paramuricea clavata; assembly: GCA_902702795.2. Classification (NCBI taxonomy): domain Eukaryota; kingdom Metazoa; phylum Cnidaria; class Anthozoa; order Malacalcyonacea; family Plexauridae; genus Paramuricea; species Paramuricea clavata. The sequence goes on along the minus strand of CACRXK020000159.1, from coordinate 7,889 downwards.
GAGGCATTTTGGCAATAGCTTGTAAAACTAAGTAATAAAGGCTTCCAATACACTATTTTAAATTCACTTGCTGACTTCAAATGCGTTTATATTCCCAGCTGAAGCGTGTTTTAGCTTGCCGTCAACTTGCTAATTTATGTTTACATTGCGCCCGATTCGATGGCGTTAGTTCGGACGAAGCATGGACATAAGATTGTTTTGATGATTTCTGGAAATAATTTAGGATTTTGAAATAAATAAAACAACCTAATCTCTTTTAGAATGTTTTTAACAAGTTTTTACTAGTTTTTCTGATGTGGCAACAAGAACATTAAAGTTTGAACAAGAAAATTCAAATATTGTAACCGACTATGGAATATCATATAGTAAATTTGTACAATTAAACGGCATCCAAAAATTATAGGTTTTACTAAATTTTCTCCTGTGCAGTTATTACTTGCACTAAAGACACGGATGACCATTTGTTCGAAAGATAAATGAGCAGGCCTTAAAATAAGCCTAAAACCGTTTTATTAAATGTAGCAGGCCGATAGTTATTAAGTACAAAAGATGGACTCCGTTTTTTTTATACACCCTGTATAGTTGCATTTTTCGTAGCAGCTCCTGGTTAGATCTAAAAAAACTTGAAATTTCCATCTACAAAATCCTGGGCCTGGCTCATCTGAATTTAATCAAATATTTTTTTCAGATGTGCGTCTTCAGATTGCTATATTAGTCTAATAAATATTGTCAATTTATCAAAGCTATTAAGAGTTTACAATAAGCCAGCTTTTACATTAATATATTCATTTGAAACAGTGTTGGATCCATAAGTGATTTGAATTCTTTTTAACATTTTAATTTTTGTCTGAACTTTTAACGTATCTTTTCATAAAAAGTTTGCAGTCTTTTGCTTGAAATATTCATGAACGAGATTGAAGGATGTAGGCTAACTATATTGTCATTCATAATAAAAACTTTATTTTGAATTTAATCAAATAGATATTGAATTGAGGATCCTCAGAGCGATTTTATCACATTTATCGTATTAATTATATGATAATATATGCGTACCATTAATGTTAATTTCAGTTTTATCTACGCACTATATAGCGAGTGATATATATTGTTTTGTCGGCCAGTTCTGCCAGGAAATGAGTTATTTAATATTATCTAAAGCATTGCATATCTGCCCCACACATGCAATTCGGGGGG
>CACRXK020000158.1:71327-107404 GCA_902702795.2 Paramuricea clavata | reverse complement strand
CTTGCCATGGTAAAGTTTGACAATCTTTGGAGGGGTAGTATCAATGATAAATGATTTAGATATGGCATTTGAGCTACCTCCAGCACGATCTTCGGCCTTGACAACTACAGAAAACACGCCGTTTGGCATCACCACATGAAGTCCCCCGGAAACAACACGACCTACGGTCTTTACTGGTGTCAAAATTTTAGCCGTGTCATACGAAAGCACGGTTAAACCAAAGCGTCTGATTCCTGAATGTTCATCATAGAAACTTAACGCGTCGCAAGTGTCAGGTGAGGCACTAAGTTCACTTCTATCTGCTGAACACCACTGCCATCGGGCCCAGGCTGCTTTGTTAATCCATGTTATTTCCAGTGGTGGTCCTTTCTGACCAGCTGTGACCAAACCGGTATGTGGCGGAATAAAATCTACTATTGCTCCATTACTGCTGCCATTCACACATATGCCTACTCTGTTGCATGCAACGACTGTAACATAATATTTCATTCCACTTTCGAGGCTGTCGCCACGAAGTAAAGCTTTCGTACTCAAATTGTTACTTCTGAACGCTGATTTGTCATCTAAACCTGCACTCGATCCCAGTCCTACGAAATACTCACCAATTCCACTTTCTGTGTCGGCAAACGCGTTTTCCCAATGCGCCGGAAAAACGTCGAATTCCTTGCTGTACTTTCTGTCTATCCCTTGAAGGCCATCTCTGATATAAGTCGATAAAACTGTGGGTGCTGTTGTATCCATGAGAATTCCGTCAGAGGAAATAGTTCTTCGGTAACCTGCCATGTCTTCAACTTTCACTGTGACGTGATACCTTCTCCGTTTTGTTATGCTAACACTAACAAATGTGACCCACGTGGTTTTGAGATCTTCTGACTCTTTCAGTGCCAAATCTCTTATATCGACGAATGAGTGGACGTCTTCTCCGCCCGGGTAAGTTCCTACGCCGGCTTGAATCGACTGGATACCACTGTCTTCATCATAGCAAGAGAACATCGCTGTGAGATTAGTAAGACGGGAAACAAAATCTCTGTCAACAACATCATTAAAACCAATCACGTCATGTGGTAACCCCTCGCACACCGGAATCGTATCGTCAGGGATAATTCCGGATACGTTAACAACAGCGTGAAGGCCAGCGGCATTTGTGCCTTTCAGTACGGCGGTATATGTTCTTCCAGACGTTAAACTTAAGCCATCGAGCAATGGAGACGTTTGTGTCAACGGTATTGTTGTGAATGATGTCACATCCTTCCTAGTGTTTTCGTCAATTAGTTTCCACTCGTAGTGAACTATTGGACTTTCGTTGTCTATAAAGTGTTCAAATTTCCCAGATACTCGCCGAACAGAGGGGATAAATTTTGCACCGTCTTTTCCGACTGTGAAGTTACGTGGTATTGGTGGAGTAGTGTCTATAGTTGTACCATCACTGCAAGCCACTGTGGCTAGCCCTAACTGATTGACGACAATTATCCGGGTGTAATACTTCGATCCACTTATGAGATTCAGCCCCGTCTTCTTAATAGTGTAACTCTCACCAATATATTGCAAAGGAAGAACATCAGCTTCACTTTCAGAAAATGTACATTTCCCTGACGATGAGATTCCCCATCTAATACTCGATAAATCCGCAAATGTTCCCTCAAAGCCATATTTCATCCCAAGACTGGTAGCATCCTTTTGATAGTCGATGTCGGTCGAAGAATCCCCGTCATTGATGAAAGTTATAACGGGTGATCTGCGTTTGGCAGCAAATACTGGACAGTGAGCAACATCACTTTTCAGACCACCACCATTAATTGCATACACGCCGACATAAACAGATCTTCCATGCATAATTTCAAGATTGGGTACCGTAAGACTTTGACGTTCTCCGTGTATAGAATAATGGTCATCTCCAGATCCAAAGATTGAGCCGATGGTAACAATATATGTCTCAATTTTCGTATCTTCGGCGAAACCTTGCCATTGAATGAAGTACTTTTTATTTCCGACCTGCTTGGCATTACATACTCCTACGACAGGGCGTGTATTGTCGATGTCGCGTTTGCAATTGCTGAATAAAGTTTTATGAATGGATCGCAATGACCACGTCCATTCTGCAAATGTTTTCTTTGGGCACCATTCAATTGAGATACGTATTGAAGCCCATTTCTTAAAACTTATTTTAGGACAAAGTCTATAACGATACCAAAGGTATACACGTATGCCTAGGGGGGTCATTTGCATTTTAAGCTCTACACAAGCGTCCAGTGGCCATTTGTCTAAACGTATCGATAGTTCTGGGATAAGATAAGTTTCCAAAATTTTCGCCTCTATCGTAATACCTGCTTCCACGATTACCAATGGCAGACTTGCCCCAGCATAAACAGTGAGCCACACACCAGGTATGAGAGCAAGACGCACTGCTTTGTCCCGTAAGCACAATGATATTCGAAAGTTTGCGTAGTAATACAAATCTGCTCCGAAGAAGAAGTACACTGGTATACCAAATACTGGAACGATAAAGCCCACTTCGGGAAGAATTGGAAGTGACCCTGCATAAAGACATTAATTAAAGGGTCATTAAACGTAGTCAAAATTCAATAGTTGAACGACTCACTTCAGTTTCGAGAACAATGAGAACTTTGGGTTTTGGACGATATTTTTTGTATTATATGATCACGGTTTCTGACATTTTCGGTCGGAAACAAAAATTTGCAAATTGGCATAATTCACAAAGTTCTGTAAATTTTGCGTTTTAAGACTAAATTAAAATGAAAGTGAAATCCAACTTTATTTCTTACTAATTTTTAAATTTTATAATTATCAATAAATATATATAACTACCAATTTTAGGTTCCCCTTCCATGTTCCAAATACAAGCCACCCCTTCAGTCGCTTGACGTCTGGTTCTGTGATGTTTTTCCAATTCCTGTGTGTATACATCCTTATCCAAAGTTTTTTCTAGAGCACGTCGCTTTCTACGGGTACCGCATTTCATCTCACCTATTGAAAATAAACGCTGTCGAGGGATTAACCAATTCCAACCCACTTTAAAGTAAAAACAGTTCTCGGTTATTGAAAATTCTGTTTTTAGAACCGGTACATTAAATTTAAAATATCGATCTTCAAAATCTCCCCCAATTTGTTGAATTTTGTCCTTTTCAGAGAATGTCCCACTTGAAAACGCCGCGACGACGTGTTCTGTGGTAACTGTTTGGATCGCCTCCAGACCCGTAGGTGTTCGAACGACTCTTAGAATACTGGACTTATCAAGAACTCCCGCGTCGATTTTATGGAATTCCAATCTGCACTGATAACCTGCAATTAAAGAACACTTGGCGACGCATGCGTATTTGATACCAAACTGTCGCACAATAGTAAATCCACGTGTGTGTTCCTCAGTAACAACAAGATAATTTTTCTCTTCTAATACACCTCCGAACGTACCGACATCATAGCTGTGCGCCTTATTACTTTCCAGAACCCAAATTTTGTTGTCACGGTCACCGTATGAAATTGATGTGATTTGATAATGAAGAGATTTTGTTTTACTAATGCTAATGGTTGAAGGACGTTTTAAAGACATGGTATAACGAATATCCGATAAGCGAACAGCGTAAAGACTGTTACCACTACTTATCCAAATGAGCGACTTGACAACCACTACACCGCCCATGTCGCCCCGAAAAGGCACACCTCCCTTTTCCAATTGGACAATTTTAAGGATTTCGCTATTTGAAGATCTTATGTCAACTACAACTAACAGTGAAGCTTTTTCTGCATTAGCTGCGACACCACGCATTCCCAGTAGCATTTCATTATTGGACAATTGAGCAATACCGCGAATCTTATAATCATCAAAGAGACCCGGTACAAGCCACTTTCCAGTTTTTGACAAGGATGTCGATGATAAATCATCCAAGTGCGGATATTTCCACAAGAATATTGTGCCAAGATAAAGCGCTGAAGATCGTCGTATTAGTCTTAGACAAACTTCAGCAGAACAGTGTTGGTACTGATCCCATTTCTTGTAATCCCGGATATCCAATCCTTTTTGACGTAACTGTACTGTATTAAGGAATGACGTAACCCTGTCAATGACGTTGTTCACATCTTCCGACACCTTCGTTACAGTTTCGCCATAGTGTTTCAGTTTTCCTTCAAAAACTTCGGTGAAATCTGATGTTTTAAAAAGTACATCTAAAATCGTACCTTTCAATGGATCAACAATGTTATTGCACGTTTGGGTGAAATCAATCATACTTTTAACAATTGTCTGAAGCGGTTGTAGAATTGGACCTATAACTCTAGAATTTTTTCCTAACAGAAACGAGACGTTAAGTTTTTGCTGGATGTTTTTAAGTTTTGTCTGGAAAGGCTCAATGTTGTCACGAGATACTTTTTCCAAACCAGTGAAAACCTCTTCGACCAATGTTTTAATCATTTCTTGAGTTTTGTCGGCCTTTCTGGTGAGTTCGGCAATGTTTTTCTCTATCTTAACAGGCTGTGCAGCAGAGCGTTTTTCTACCTATAGGTTACGAACAAAAATATGTTGATGATTAGATGTGGTTTAACCTACCTATACCTGATGCTTGTGATGTTACTCTGAGTGTATATCCACACCGGGCAAGCTTCAAAAATATGCCTGGCCACGGTGGGAATCGAATCTACGACCTTTGGAATACTAGCCCAATGCTCTGCCAACTGAGCTACGCGGTCAGGTCGGTTCGAGTATGTGATATTTCGGGACCGAATCTAGTTTCTTCGATATCAATGTAATCACAATGATATCGAAGAAACTATAGATTCGGTCCCGAAATATCACATACTAGAACCGACCTGACCGCGTAGCTCAGTTGGCAGAGCATTGGGCTAGTATTCCAAAGGTCGTAGGTTCGATTCCCACCGTGGCCAGGCATATTTTTCAAGCTTCCCGGTGTGGATATACACTCAGAGTAACATCACAAGCATCATATTCACCCGAGTACATTGCACTAACACAGAAAAAAATCATGGCTACCTATATTTGTTAACAAGCAAACACATGCTGTGGTTTCGAAAGGGTCAAAGATCAATAACAAAGTTTTTCACACGCCCATTGCAACGAATTGTGATCACGAGGTACACAAATATGTCCTTCGTAATTGACAAAACTATCACTGACAAACCGCCTAAAAAACGGTCGTTTCGCAGTTTACTGGGAACAATAGTAAGTGAAGCCATTCTCAACAGTGTCCGTTTCGCTCGCGCAGCCAAAGCGGAAGAAATAAATCATGCCGTAATGGAAAGTGGCGTTGTGTTTCAACGAGCAATGCCGAAGCGTAGCACTTGCGCTGATATGGATTACAACAAAAAAGAATATAAAGCAAGATTTGACAGAACCAGAAAGCTATGCTGCTGCAGTGCATGTTTCAGAAAAAGAAAACAATATAACAAACATACTTGCAGGGAGGTGAGTCCGGGATTGGACGCACCGAGGGTGGCTGGAAGTTTCCCGAGCTCACCTCGCCACCCGAGGTGCGTCCAATCCCGGACTCACCGAACCTGCAAGTATGTTTGAGATTGAACGCACCTCCGCGTAGCCAATAGGAAAGCCGCTAATACGCTAGGTATGAGATAATGTTTAAAACTTACTTGACTTTCACGCCCGTCGTCAACGCCGGAAAACTTGCCTGTGATTCTTCGAGACAAATCCTTAATCTTTATGATCTCTTCTTTGAATGAAAATGTTTTGATCAATTTCGAAATATTCTTTATTTTTTCGAAAATTCGTGATACTTCTTCCACACTATCCCTGCACGTTTCCAGTTTATCCTCAAAGTTAAAGTTATTAAATTTCTTTTTAATTTTCTCCATTTTATTTGAAACGCTTTGGGCTTGCTTTTTTAATGAGTTAGATAAACACGTTCCTCCAGAAATACACTTTTGCAAACTCAAACTTTCCCATTCGTCTGGCAACAGTTCCCAAAACGCTTTAACTTCAGATTTCATGGTGGTATATTCATTGTAGGCCTGTTTCCCGAATGATATCGCTTCTTTCCCACAATTTGCGATTATGTTATTGAAGATAGAATAAATGTCCGAACAATTTGGTAACTGGCGGATTTCTTGCAACACTGGCGAAAAATTTTCAGAGAAAGGTCGCAATTCTAGTAAAACTGATTCGATTTCTTCAACTGAGTCTGACATTTCCTCTAGATCTCTTCGCGCTTTTCCCAGCGGAGTTTTTAGAAGATCCAATTTCTCAACAGACTGCGAGATAAGAGAGTCAGTTTTTTTTGTAACAAATTCACGGAATGTTTTAAGTAGATCTCCACCCTGAATTTTCTTGATGGTATCGTCGGCAAAGGAATGAAATTCATCGCAAAGGTTTCGTAATTTTTCATCAAAGTCCAAGTTAAATTGCTGTCGGATGTTAAGTTTCCCAAATTCGATTTTCCAACGCTTTGCATTTGTTGCAAAGTCTCGAATCTTATCTGCAAAATCGTATGCTTTCTGCGCGTGCATGGGTAAATTGTTCAGGTGTTGAATGACATTGTTTATGTTTCTGAAAACTTTATGAATGTCCGAGAAAACTTTGTTTTCGGTTTTGATTAACGATAGGAACTCATCGATGGTTCGACTAATGATTGCAACCTTACCCAAGTGTTTCGCTAGATTTTCCTGGTGCCATGCTTCCAGGTTTTTTACAACCACTTTAAATTGATCAATAAAAATAGCAAGTCCTTCCGAATTAGAAGTAACAAAGTCAGTTATTTCGTTCACGGCGTTTTGCGCTGAGGACTGAATTTTATCCAAGATGTCACCAGATATGTTCACAGTTTTATAACAAAGTCCCGTCAATTTGTCTGTGGAGTTCGCTGCGAATTCTACAGTAATATCAGCAAGTTCTTTGACATTTTCCAAAGAGTCTTCCAATGCGGTTAAATATTGCTCAACAAAGGTCTTCGCAGTACTTGATACATTCTGCTTTAGTTCGTCAATAAATTCATCCACAAACAAGGTGATGTTAATAACTTCTCCAATGGCCTGCTGGGCTTCACGTTTAACATATCTGATTCCAAGAATCATATCTTTCTCAAGGTTTTCTCCGAAGACTTCCAACTTTCCTGCTGATTTTAACATGAAGTCTTGCAGTTTGCAAACATTTGCGAGTGCTCCTTTCGAGAAGTCTCCAATGATCTCTGATAGTTTATCTAAAAAATTGGCACTATTGCTATGGTCGAACAGTTTCGAATCGAACTGGTTTAGAAGATTGTGGAAGAATTTAACAACGAGTTTCAACCACTGTGCTATGTTGGAATTCCCTGTATCCTGGAAGAGCTCGTCAGACTCAAACTTGATTTTAAATTCAGGTAGGATTTCAATAAAAAATTGCTCAAAATTAACGTTTGGATTACTTAGACTTAGAAAAACTCTAGTTAAATAGCGAAAGAACTTTCGAAATTTTGCGAAGTCAGGGCCCGAAAAATCAGTAGTAAAGTTGAATGTTATTCTCCAGTCAAAAGACAAGCCAAAGTCAAAATCTTCGTTATTGTTCAAATCTAGCTTGAATTCCGGGAGATAAAGTCGTGGAAGATCAATGTTAAACATATCTCGGAAAACAGAAAGCATTTCCAGGAAACTGTTTCCAAAATGTACCAAACGCAACGTTGTAATCTTAAACTTGTCCAAAGTCGGGATGAAGTTAAGCGTGATATTAAAATGGAACATTTTAAAGAAATTTTTCGGAACACCAAAACCTAACTTTTTAAAATAATCCCCTACGGCATCACTAGTTGAGTGAAATGGTCCACTAATGAGTGTCAACAATTTCTTTATGTTGAAATTTACCGGAAAATTTCGTGGAAGCCTAAACCTTAGTCTTGAGAAAATGTCTACAAGTTTGTTTAGAAAATGAAATGCTCCTCCAAAGGACCCTGTCGATAGATTTATATTAGAAAGGTTTAGGGTGAGCCTCTTGACCAAATCACCAATTTTTAACCAAAATTCACTTGCACGCCACGCGCTTCGAAGATTTATCACAATTCCATTAAAAAATTTTCCAAAGCGTGTAACCTGAATTGTGCGGGTAAGAAATTTGACAGTTTGTGAAATAAAGTTCACGAATCTATCAGGAATAAATGGCAGATACTTTTTCAGTTTGTCGAGAAATCGTTGAATATGCTGGGTAAAAATAATCGAAATTCCATCAATATCTGCTAGAATATCATCGGCAGTATCGGCGATTGTGTGAATTAAATCCTTAGGGATGTCGTTCTTAAATCCTGCCCCCATTTTGAATGCCGCCTTTCCATTGACTATGTCGAAACTCCAAAGGATCACGTGAGCCCGAAACAACGCCAAATTATCCAAGTTTACTTCAAAACTCCCACCAAAAATCCCGACTCTTAGTTTCACTTGGTTCACAAATCGCAGGACTGCTTCTGCACCAGCTTGACCACCACCGAATGCTCTTCGCCATTCCTTTTCTACTCCCAAAGAAAATTCTCTAGGCTTTAATTCTGGGATAAGTGCCCTTTTCTTTCGCCGAATAACGGACCTCCGTTTTCGTAACTTTTTTATCACATGATGAGATTCATCGTTATGGTTTTCTAGAAATTCAGTAATCTTAGAATCTAGTTCGTCGCCTTCTTCAGTTATCCACAGAGCATCTTCGATGGCATCGCGCAATTCGTTGGTAAGGTTCTGACGCCGTTCTATGAAAACCTCTATCACTCCTGCTTTAACTGTTACGTGTTCGTCATTTCGAAGAATGCGTAATAAGTGATGATCAGTGTACTGCGTTGGGAGATTTCTCAAAGCCGAAACTGCAAAATATCGAATACCGGAGCTATCATGATCCAAATATCTGGTTATCAAGTTGAGAGACGACATGTGACCTAAATTTCCGAAAGCACATACATGACTCCATATATACTCATCGTGTGACTGGCTTTCTTCGTCATGGAATCGTGCTGGATGTGTCTTGAAACTTTGGTGTAGATGTTGCGCGATGCTTTCTGACAGCGATCTATTGTAACCAGCGTCGTGACACTTGCGCACTAAACCTGATGTCACTAACATAGCGCGAACAGTTATCTCGTCGCTCTTACTAGAATTCTTATGAAGAGACAACAGAGCTTGTAACAGTTCTGGGTACAAAGGTCCTGCGGGGATAAAGAATACCGCCTCCAGAAGCGTTGCATGTTCTTTATCCGAAAGTGGCCGTGGTTCCTCAGATAAAATTGCTCGGCTTAAAATCTTCTGGGTTTTACAATCTCCTCGGACAACAATAGCCCCAACTAGCCCTGACCATGTGGAGAAATTTAAATGAGACCGTTCCAACGTCAAGTTTACAATGTTTTCAAAAATCTCGTCATCAGTTTTCGCCAGATAATGAAACTCCTTGATGCATTGGGATAGTTCACTTTCTTTGACAGAAGGGTCGGAATAACATCGAAGTAACTCGTAGAATGTACGGCTCAGTTTATTGGGATCACCAATCGAAGACCATTTCAAGCGACGTATTCCATCATAACTCAAGGTATCTTGCTTCAGACTTTCTAAAGACGAATCCAGTTTTTCTGAAGACCTTTTGCTTCTCCTATTAGTTGGATTAACACAGCGAAGGAGGTGAAGATGGCTTTCTCCAGATGCTTTTAGCCCTAAATCAGGTTGCTGTTGAAATTCTGGTTTGTTCATAGGTCGATTATAAGGTTTGTTGCTCCGTAAATAAGAAAAATGCGTTCTTTTCGCATTTGTTATCGCACCGTCTTTAATTTCCAAAGAGGTATAATAATGACTTTTGCTGTGTTGTTCTCCCTCTACCGGTCGCCCGTCCGCATGTTTAAGGTAATCATCACTGCTCCATTTCTTCGTCAGGTGTAGGTTGGTGAAGTTTCTTTCGTTGACGTCATAATAAGCGAGATGAATTCCGGAGTCGTCTTCTTCTTCTGTACTGTATGAGATGTTCTGGGCATCTCGATTGATTTTCAAATTGAGTGCGCTCACCATTCCTAAGAAACATGAAATGGTTTATGATGGTTTTAGCTCGACTTGTTTGTTTGTACCTTTGTAATTGATCATGCTTGTGCTTTTTACAAATGCCAACGATTACAATGATTTTTCACGGCATAATTCTCACAAAAGTATTAAAATTACCTTTCTTTAGTCCAACAAGTTCTGGTTGATCGTCGTGGGGGTAAAACACTTGTGTAATGTTCCCATTAACATCTTGAAGGAAGAAAAATGGCTTAGACAACTTTTCTTCCAGGTTTTGGTCAACAGTATGTTTGATATGCTTGCCATTTTTTAAACGAATGATGCGTACATTACGCAAGCGTAATCTTGTGATGTAAGCATCGTTTTGCGACGAATGCTGATTTAAAACTTCAACGTCGACCTATTGATATAATATAAAAAAATGTTTTCAAAACAATATCTAATTTCAATGACCATTTTTTATTACGAAGGCGCCAAAAGAGAAAAATTATGACTGACCTGCACTAAGAATGGTCGCCTGGAACACGAAAAAATGTCTGCCGCACTAGTACCAAAGGTCATCAACAACCCAGCATGACACCTGTACCAGTGTCAGGGCTTTCAAGACCAGGGGGAAGTACTGTTACATTCGTGAAGACTCAATCAAGATGGACCTCTGATACTCACACAGTCCTAATTTGGGGGTGACATTTTAGTTTCATAATGACATGCCACATTATAAAAAGGTTTTACCAAGATCTTAGCATCCTTAAATCATCAAGCAGTACCTTTGTCCGAGATTAGATCAAGTGCTACACGAGGGCGTATAAAAAACGGAACCCATCTTTTCTAATTTTAGTCAATTTTACTAAATCGATGATTGGTTAAAGACATCAAAATTCCCGCGGTAGTTCCGGACGTCTATATAATGTGAGTGCAGAACAAAACAAAACACAAAAGCAATTTTATGTTGAAAAAGCAATTATATTCGCAATTTTTACAGGCACAAATTGAAAATTAAAGTCAGAAATTACTCTTAAAATTGTCACAAAGCTGTCCTCCTTGAATACATTAAATAAAAAATATTTCTTGCCATTAAGTACTCGTAAAATTGAGTAGAATGATATTAAAGAAATTAACTTGTTTTCGAAGTATTAGTGACAAAACGCACTTATGTCCGGCGAGAGATTTATAATACCGCTCGTGCGAAATATTATAAATATTGAATTTATTGATGAATTAATTTTGCCATAAACACACAATAGAATAAATTATTTGCGGCCGAGGAAGTCCAAAATAGAAACATTTGCACTACCTCTGCAGTAGTCTTAATAACATGTATTATATAAGAATTAAGATAAAACTAAATATCCAAATATGATAGATTGGAATTTGTAAGTAAAATTGAAATTTGTTTTTATTACGCAGTGTTTACCGTATTTAGTCAGAAAGACTTAATTGTCATAATCCTAGTGCACACATTTCCTTCAAAATCATAAACCCTAAACTTTGAGCGCGCAAGGGATGGTGGGTAACTCCCTATTTAAAGTCTTAAACTCGGTATATTTGCTCTGCGACGATGGTAGGGCATATATACTAAACACTTTCAATGTAGCGCCATTTGGTTCACTGAGCTAATGTCAAATCTAAGGCTCCAAATAAGCATTCCCCACCATACCTTGCACGCTCAATGTTTAAGCTTTAAGAGACAATGTCCACTAAAACCGAGCAAAATCGAGAATACGTGGCACATGAGGAAAAATAAAAAATCTTCTTATTTTTTCCAGTGATACTCTAATGTGTGCTCAGAAACGTGGTGGGGTTTGTTTTCTGAAATATTATTTTAAACGCCGAAAATTATCAAAACCTCACACATACCCGAGATTCGCGAAATTAGCAAAAAAAATTGTGAGCTACGGCCTTTCGAAAATTTCGTTTTTCTCAATTGGCGTGTGATGAAACCTCACCTTTCGTTTTTAAACGTGTTTATAAGATGTTTATAAAGGCCGTGGGTCCAATTTGCAATTTTTGAAATGATTTTTCAATGTCAAGACAAGCGTGTAAAAATCGTCTTTTTTTGCGATCCAAATAATTTTAAATTGTTACACTTTTTGAAAATTAATTTTCCGTATCCGGGAAAACTCCAATTTCCTTGAAATTTACGGAATTTAAAGACAGACTGTTGCTCTAAAACCTGATGTAAAAATTATTTTGGGGCTTTTTGTTACGGCGGAATTATACTGACTATAATATCGAGGAAATCACAAAAAAACCCCTGAAAAATCCTCAGACAATTAGGCACTTTGCTTCAACTATAGACAGTCGAACCTTAATCATTCTTGCTAGTTTTCTCTTGTTATTGATAGGAATATAAGACGTAGATAATTTTAAACTAGTTTGCCTATTTCTAGATAAAAATACGCTGTTAAACTCTCCAAGACTAAGATTTCTGCTTCAAATTCTTGTTTCAATTGATCGATCCATGCGCGCCAATTAAAATAAACTAGAAACACTTGTACACTCGCTAGATTCAAGGCTATATATACTTACTATATAAACAGTCAATCATAGGCGTACCGGGCGGGGGGGGGGGGCGGTAGCCCCCCCAGTTTTTTGGGCAGTCGGGCAATATTCGATCAACAGTCGGGCAATTTTGGTTTGTAATAAAAATAAATGGGACAAATTCTGTCAATTTAGTCGAAAATTCAGCAATTGTGTGTTGTCTGGAAAATTTGTGTGATGTTCCGAAAAATTTTGGTATGTCCGGGATAAATTTTTTGACCCCTAAAATGGTACACTGACCGAAATTTTTTTGGCGACGGGGGGAGGGGGGGGGAGGTCGCCGAAATAAGTTTTCCGGGAAAAATTTTTTATGTACTAGTCGGGCATAATCCCGAATAGTCGGGCAAATTTCTTTCCGCCCCCCTAATTTTTTCCTTCCGGTACGCCCATGCAGTCAATTACTTATATTTGAGCATGTTGGGCTCTAAGCAGTTCAGTTTAAGCGTCATACTTCGGCCTTATTTTCATTGAAGCCGGGCAAGTTCAGTCGTTTAATTAAAGGGACAGGGCCGTTCCTAGCGTGATAATTGGGGGTGTATGTTCATATATTCGTCTTCTGCCCGACGGATTTCTTTTGAAAGCGATTGTTTTTACGGTAGCGAGCATGAATATATGAATATACCCCCCCCCCCCATTATCGCGTCTAGGAACGGCCCTGTTGAGGAGGGATATGATCGGAAATAGCATGAATATAGAAATTAAATTCCCTTATCTGAAAGAACTTTTAAAATGACGTGGAAAACATTTAAAAGCTTTTTTTAAACCTCGCTTATTTCTCGACCTTAAGAAAAGCTTCTGTTGTGATGGAGCTAAACTGTGGAACTCATTACCTAAATCAATTGACGCTTATAACGAGGGTCGTAGGGTCGAAAATTGAGTAAATTTTTATCCATTTCAAAAGTTTTACAACCATTTTGAAAGCTCCCAAAAGCGGCAAAACAATTAGTTTTGCTCTCCAAACTGAAAAATTTCGCCTACGGCTATAATCTATATGTATACTGAAAGTTTCGCTGAAGAACTATAAGTCTGATGCGAGGTTTGATGTTTGAAAGTATACGTATTTTAATATACATCGGAATTTAAAATATACAAACATGGGCGATAATCAGAGGCGATGATACAAAATTTGCATTTCGCCAGTGCCGTAGCTAGCTTGATAATTGGGGGGGGGGGGCAGATATTCATATATTTGTGTTCACAGACCATAAAAACAATCGATTTCAAAAGAAATTAATAACGCAGAACATAATGAATATCTGCCCCCCCCCCAATTATCGAGCTAGCTACGGCACTGCTCGTGAGAAATTTGATTATAAGAGGCAGTTTATATGGTCCCGCTTACCCGGGATTCAATGAAGTGTAACGTATCTTGATCGAGCAATTGAATTACGTGTTTCAGCCCTAAACAAAAGTTAGATAACTTTAAATATTTTTTAAACGAAATTAGGAATGCGCCTGAAGTTATGTAGTGAAAGAAGACGATTAATAGCATTCAACAACATTTGGTTTTTTGTTTAAGACATGGAATTTCATACAATTTGTAACGAGCAATTTTGTTATATCATGAAGTGCGACTAATTTACATTGCTCAAAATACGCACGTCACACTTCATTAAATGACAGGACCCGGGGAAGCGGGACCATGGCCCCAACTTAATGGCATGGCGGCGACATACAGAGTTCTGAAATTGCTCAGAACTTCAACTTAACGATACTCCCTATAGGGTATGACATCGTGTTTACAAATCTGATATGTTGGATAAGTTGCAGAAAAGTATGGGTAATATCTTCATTTTTTGCAGTTTGTCATGGATAATGTAGCTGCTTAAAATTAATCAATTGTCAGTATTTTAATTAAAGCCGGGTTACAGTCCGTAATGTAAACAAACGCTTTGTTTACATTTTGAACTGCTATATTTCTTAAAATATTATGAACTGTCAGAAAATTTAACACTATTTTGGTTCGCTATACTTTTAAATAAGTATGAGCTAGTGTTTATGTTCAGAAATATACAAAACATGCGAAATTTGCACAATTTTGAAATCCAGTAGTCTACCTTTGTTATGAGCAGAACCGATGCGCAGAACCGATGCGCAGAACGGACTGTAACCCGGCTTTAAGGGTATATTATTTAAATGATAAATAAAGGTCCGCATGATTTTGAAAAAAGAATGATTATTAGCAAATTGGTTTCTTAAAAGAGCAAGTCGCTTACATGCAGTTATTGTGCATATAACAAAGTAAATTCAGCGTATGTTCTATACATCAGGTTTGATATTACTTTATAATTTCTGTGTATTCGGAAGTTTATTTATACAAACTGTCAAACACGTCACTAATTACATTGACATTGTCATTGTAGTCACATCGCGAGTTTAATAAAATCTAGCCCTAATCTCAATGATTTATGCGACTACTTCAGAGAAAACTAAGCACATATATTTCAGTTTGAAAAAAGTAGATAATACGGATTGATTTTACGAGCTATCGAGACTTTGAGTAGTGGGTTTAAGCATGCTATCAATAACTGATCTTTTGTCTATTAATTATTATGTGTCAAGTCACGCGCACGGAGCTTTTGCAACATGATGTTCATATTGACTATTTATTTCTCTAAAATCCCGATAAACAAGCAAAATAATTTAAAATAATTTATAATTTATCTGTCAAAACTAAATAACAAGAGAAAACAAGTATAAATGCTCACGTTTCGACAGTCTATCTGAGCAGGCTGTGTCTAGACATACTGCCTGTCTATAAGTGTCTGTCTACATAATCGGCTGTATATTATAGACATTATAATTTCGTGATAACAAAACACCCCATAATATTTTTTACACCAGATTTGAGAGCAACATTTGCTCATACATTTGTCTAAATTTGAAGGAAATCGGAGTTTTACCGGAAAGGGAAAATTGATTTTCAAAAAATGTACCAAACTTAAAATTTTTTAACTTAAGGTTTTTCTTGTGATTTTCCCGATATTATAGTCAGTATAATTCCGCGGTAACAAAAAGCCCCAAAATAATTTTTACATCAGCTTTTAGAGCAACAGCTTCTCTTTAAATTCCCTAAATTTCAAGGAAATTGAAATTTTCCCGGATACGGAAAATTAATTTTCAAAAAGTGTAACAATTTAGAATTTTTTGGATCGCAAAATAAGGCGATTTTTACACGCTTGCCTTGACTTTGAAACATCATTTAAAAGATTGCAAAATAGACTATCGTTGTTTATAAACATCTTATATACACGTTTAAAAACCGAAAGTGAGGTTTCCTGAAGACGCGAACTGAGCAAAACGAAGTTTTCGAGAGGCTATGACTCACTATGTTTTTAGCTAATTTCACGAATCTTGGGTACATGTCAGGTTTTGATAATTTTTCGGCGTTTAAAATAATATTTCAGAAAACAAACCCCATCACGTTTCTAAGTATACATTAGTGTATCACTGGACAAATTAAGAAAACATTTCATTTTTCATCATGTGCCACCAGTTGCTCGGTGATAGTGGAGATTCCCTCTTAAGACGTTTTGATATAATAGAGCAAAATCTTAAAAACAATGCCGAAAATGCTATAGAGCATTTAAACAACACCTTTTTTTGGATACGAATTGATAACCTTCAGTTTAATTAGTTATCATGAACTGACAGCAGTCTGTTTATACACTGTGGCAACTACCTCTCATAATTATTGCGTGTTTTATATAATAAGGAAACACGGAAAACATTTCCTAGTTTTAAAATTTCCCATTCTTTAAAAAAAGCAAAATCTTAAAATAGTACACCTATATTTAGCAAACAATACGGAAAATGCTAGAGCATTTAAACAACGTCTTTTTTGGATATTACAACAGCCCTTATAAAATGGCTATCTTTAAAACAAGGAACGGGGAATCGGGGAATGGGAACGGGGAATGGGAACGGGGAATAGGAATGGGAGAGTTAGCAAAATTCTACTGTATCACGTTCTCAAAACATCTACTGTTCTAGGTGATGCGCATGCACAAAGCTATCACGTGCACACTTGTTTTCATATACTGAATGAGTTTCACCCTGCAGAACCATTTTCAGACGATATGATTCTAAAAAATGCTGTTTTTGACCTGGACCAATGTTATAATGAAATATATCAAAACGAAGATCGCGCGGTGTTTGGCAAGGGGCCATATGAGGTACGACCTGAGTTTCAACATCTTGCTGTTGACGAAAAGCAGTGGGGTTCTCTAAGCCACGAAGAAAGAAAGTCCAGACTTGAGAAGTACGTAAACAGTGGCATGGATTGCAAGAAAGATCTCTCAAAGTGTAAACGCAAGGACCGTGATGATTCGTCTACCCCGTCGACACCGGTAATCTCAATGACTGCCTCTCGGACAGAAAAAATGTCCATTTTCACCTCAGAATAGCATGCATAAGAGCGTGCACGGTATCCGGAATTTCCAGCTAGTGCCCTTGTTGTTCCTCCCAATTTTCGCCAACATTTTCGACAGGAACACGTTGAGAGATTGAACGCGGAGTTTGGATTGACAATTTAGATAAGTGGAAGGCGGATAAGCTTACTTTTCATGGTATTCAACCTCTTCATTATCAGGCTATATAGTATTCAACACTGGTATTTCCGCAGTATTAGGGAGCTTTAGATTTGACTACGAGTACGACTACGAGTACGAGATTTGATCGCGTGCGAGAAAATTACGGTGGTCGTTTTCGTTTCCATTCAAATGTTGCTTTTATAGCAGTAAACCAAGAACGAACGAAAAAGTTTCATAAACTAAATCTCCTGCAGCTAAAATCCCCTACAAAACGTGTAAATAAGTCATAACATTATGAACAGGCCAGATATTTAGCACTAATATATTATTTGCGCTGGATAAACGCTATATAAATGCTACAAATTATTTTTGGAAAACAAAAAAAAGCCAACTTTTTTGTTTTTTTGAAAAGGCGTCGTGAGGACTACGAGATTTCTCCACAATTTCGTACTCAGATGGGCGACGAGTACGACTTTTTTGCGTCAGTACGGGATGGCGTAAGCATACAGCATGCGTTTAGCTTGACGAATCTCGTAGTCGTACTCGTAGTCAAATCTAAAGCTCCCTAATAACAGCAGGAATGAGACCTGATTAACATAGTTTAGTTCTTATAACTGAAAGCACATAATAGTTCTTTAGTTTTCACGAGTTTTCGGTTGTAGCACTAATTTTGATATATTTCATTATAACATTGGTCCAGGTCAAAAACAGCATTTTTTAGAATCATATCGTCTGAAAATGGTTCTGCAGGGTGAAACTCATTCAGTATATAAAAACAAGTGTGTACGTGATAGCTTTGTGCATGCGCATCACCTAGAACAGTAGATGTTTTGAGAACGTGATACAGTAGAATTTTTCTAACTCGAAGAGTTATTCCATTAAAATGCACCGCAATGGCTTAAATTTTGTGAAACGAAATCCAACACAAATCCCTGTTAACCGAACATGTGCTAACTTGAACAATTTTCGCCTCCCATTCGAGATAGCGAGATTCTACTGTATATTAGATGGCACTTTGCATGTATGATTATTTTAGCAATAAAAGTTGACTATACCGCTGAAACAAAGCCGAATATAAGATGGGAGTCATTCGCGGCTAACGATAAACAGTGCTTGCAATTCAACTTTATTCTATTTACGAAAATAGCTATGAATTATCATAGATCATAATAAATTAAACATAGCAGAATGTGTGCGCGATATAAATTTGTTGAATGTATAAAATGGACATTCTCAGCTCGGCTGCTTTTTCGTTTTTTTGCAATTTGTACTTTGTAGATTCACAAAGCTTTCGATCCGTGAGGGCTACAGAGTATAAATTATATTTTTTTCACCATGCAAACATACAAAGAACTTATTCGTTTTTTTAAGGTGGCTCGCTACAGTTTATAGAAATGTTGAAAATGCGTAAACTAGATCAACCTTTTTGAAGAGATGATGCTCTTTACAAATCGAAATTTGTATAGTATATATACAGCGACAATCAAACAGTCGAAAATTGGTCAGAAAAGTGACGTCACCACTGTTGCTATGGCAACAATGACGATTCAAGATGGCCGATATTTTGGCTTTGAACGCATTTTACTTTAAAAAAGGGTCGGTTACCCCCATTTTTTATTTCAGAAAACATTTTCTTATAGTGCAATGCACTATCTGACTAATTTTAAAAAAATTCTGTAATGCCAAATTTAAAAAAAAATTATAAACATGGTTTTTCGAAATAATTTTTTTTTTGCATTACAGAATTTTTTTAAAATTGGTCAGATAGTGCATTGCACTATAAGAAAATGTTTTCTGAAATAAAAAATGGGGGTAACCGACCTTTTTCTAAAGTAAAATGCGTTCAAAGCCAAAATATCGGCCATCTTGAATCGTCATTGTTGCCATAGCAACAGTGGTGACGTCACTTTTCTGACCAATTTTCGACTGTTCGATTGTCGCTGTATATATAATATACAAATTCGATTTGTAAAGAGCATCATCTCTTCAAAAAGGTGATCTAGTTTAAGCATTTTCAACATTTCTGTAAACTCTAGCGAGCCACCTTAAATGATGTTTTTTTTATGATTGCCGTTCGCGTTCCCACTTCCGTTCCCACTTCCGTTCCCATTCCCATTCCCAGTTCCCATTCCCCGTTCCCTAACCCCGTTCCCATTCCCCGTTCCTTGTTTTAAAGATAGCCCTTATCTCCAGTGTATTGCCGCTAAAACGTTTTAAAGTGTGAAATTACAGTCACCACATATCAGCACATTGTTGCTGCAAACAATGGCGGAGACAAAGACCAGGACAGGAGAAAGCCGACGTTAACTGTTAATTAAGAAACATTCCTGCACAACATCGTTTTCCTTCACATATTTCCGCATTTTATAAGCGGTAGATATAGATATTGTAAGGGAGCTATAGTAATAAAACCAGAAATACGTACCAAAGTCACCTAACGCTCGCCTGCATGTAGTTACTTTAACTGGTTTAAAAACGAAAACGCATGCATTGCCTTTTTAAAAGTATACATCCTGTTTCATCCGCGCGACTTTGTCCGGCCTGATTACAGGCAAGCTGTCAAATGGTCAAAGTTATAAATGTTTAAAAATTTAAAAGAAACAGATGAAAATCAAAGGTATATTATTCATTGGGAATATGCCGCGCATTTATGTAGTATTTAAAACACGAGAAGGAGTGTTTTATCATATTTAAAACGCGAGGCGCAGGCGAGCGTTTTAGATATGATAAAACGCGAGTTCGAGTGTTTTGAATAGCTTAAAATACAACTACAAAAGAATACTAATTAGGATGAACAATTATATAAAGAATACTAATGAAGATTAGTTTTATCAGTTATAAAGTCACTCCACGTGACATATTATGGCTGACATGATTTGCCACAAGGTTTATGGATTTTTAATGAGTATTTTAATTGTATATACTATGCAAATATTAAATAATATCAAATCTTAAAACTTTGTTAGGCAAATTTGTTGTCTTTGATATCATCGCCCGTGTTCTAATTTAAGCTCACTGACACTCACACTCAATGAGGGGATAGTCTATATGGCGCGGGTCGCGAGTCAATAGAAATGGCGCGGGTCCAGCGAAAATGGCGCGGGTCCAACGAAAATGGCGAGGATATGAAATATATGAATGTTCAGATGAGTGTATACAATATCGTCATACACTCAGAATATTTATAACTCATCTACTCGTTCAGGTGCATCAGAGGAAAATTGCACTAAAAATCGCAGCAAAAATTGCATGCAAGTATATAAACGAGCCTAAAGGAAGCGTGATACTTGCTGCTCAGTGTCTTGAAATTGACTTGCATGCAACTATTTTCCCTGCATCTTTATTATGCATATACTTGCAGGTTTCTGGATAAATTAACTGAGATCCCAAGGATAGTGCAAAGTTGATATGACAACTGACCAGAAAGCACTAAGGGGTGTGCACACTATAAGGGGCCCATAAAGCAATGCCTGGCACACATCGACCCTTTATCGTGCATGGTCTGTATTATTATAGTCTGTATATACTGCAGAATTTTTAATTGATTACTTTAGTATGCTGTTTACATTTCCAGAAATATAATTTTACCACACACACTAACGGAACATAATGACAAATAGCATACAGTCAGTATAAACTATAGTGTAGACTGCAGAAAATGTATAAAATGCAGAATACATGTATAATTTGCTTACTGAAATTGCAGACTTTGCATATAATATGCTGGCTTTAAAAAAATCATTAATAATTCATGAGGAAAATACAAAAGAAATGAATGTTTAATCAATGTTTGTAAATCGGATAAAGATTTGTCCTGATTTACATAAACTTCAGCTTTGATTTTCTCGGCTTAGACAATGTTTATTTTTAAAATTTCTTCGCCAATGAATTCAAAAGATGGGTCGTTTTTTAAGCACGTTGTCGCTAAAACATTCGCATCCGATCTTTATCTGATATACAAACTCTCGCCTTCGGCTCGTATTTTAACTAGTACATACTGAATAAACATGACTATATCGATCGTTAGCAAATATAATGCACGAGCCTTCAATTTCCTTAATTTAAAATCAATCGCCCAATTTAGAAATCAAAATCACTAAAATATTTGTGTTGCGTGATTGAAATGTATAAGCTTTGCAGCGCTATTATTTATAGAACTACATTGACATATAAAGCGCTTGATCAGAGGCTTACGCATATGCTTGGGTTGAAGGGCTTAATATTCAAGACAAAATAACAATAACTAAGTACGTCTTATGTAATAATTTAATCAGGTTTTTATATAAATGCAGTAAGATTTGCCCGTTGTCAGAGCCTGTGATCATTTCATTAACTGCCATCGTTATTTAAATATAAACATTAAAGAACCATCGTCTCTTTTTGCATGCCTGTGGTCCGGAGCAAAATTTCCATTTTACAGTTACAACAATATGGCAATATAAGATGCGAGTTGTTTATACTTATACGACCCTTAATTATAGGTATTGAGTTATTAGTATACGGTATTGTCACTATTGAGTTATTACACTGGCCTGTAGGCCAAGTGTCTTAAATCCCTCTTTTTCTGTTTTTTTCGTAGTCGAGAAATCGAGTTTGCGTTAGCGCATCGCAGGCTCAAGGTGCAACGATTAAGCCAAAATGCCATCGATTCCCTCCGTTCCATGATTCAAATACAATAGCAACAAGTTACGTATTTATGTACGTACTAGCCGACTCATGCCATGCTTGTGGTACATTTTTCGTTTATTAGCCTATACACTTGTACGCACGCGCACAATTCCGAACTGCAATGGCGGCTTTTCACAGAGTGATCAAACTATATTTTACACAGTTTCGTTGAATTTTCAAAGAATTGTGCCTGGTCCTATGTATTTTAAGTTGTGTCGTACTCTGGACTTTCTTGCGTGTTGAATTAATGTGTTTTTCTTTGTGTAATGACTCGAAAACCACAAAATATAATATTTAGTACTCCACGAAATATAATCCGCACGAAAAGCTTTGTGGTAGCTATACTGAAAGATAAAGCGTGCGTTCAAATACCAACAAGAACTAGAACCATTATTGTATCATTTGTATGGTTCTCATTTGCTAGACTTGCCACAAGTCGACCTCGAAGAAACGCATTTCGTTCGAGGTCGACTTGTGGCAAGTCTACTCATTTACAATAACATTAGTTCGACGCGAATTTTAATACAAGTATGGTATCATATTTCATAATACAACAAACAATGTAAACTAGCCATACATTTTGCCAAACATAACTTCGGCCCCTTTGGACATATCTTTTTCGTGATAATGTTATTGGAACCAGAATCGAAAACACAATTTATAGTGTTATTTTCAAGCTTGTGTCTTGAGATTTTCATCTTTTATTTCGGTATTTACAGAATATTTATATTTTTAGCGCGGCCCATGGAACGCACATGAAAACAACGCGCTGTTAGGAAAAACCGGAAATCGATTCTGTAGGTCGGCATGATTTGCACGTGCATCGATCTCCATTACGTCTCCCGAAAAGGTCTTTTATTATTTTAAAAAGTCCATAAAATTTGCTTGCGGTTTAAGATTTGTATTCCTGCCTTTTGCACCATAGCACGCATCTCGTTATTTTCAGGCCAGTGTGAACGCCTGAGCAGGCGTCTTGTTTTTAATAAAATGTGTAAGCTAATTTACATCAAAACTATCATGACCACAGGCGCTTTTTATATATTCTGTATCACTCTGTTTATTTGTCCCCGAGCCGACGGCGCGAAGCGCCGTGCGAGGGTACTAATTCCCCCCGGCTATTTACACCCGGGAAACGAAAGCATTAGCGAAGTCTAAAGTTCATCAATGATCGCGGGCGTGGCTCACCAACGATGTTTCGGTGGTTGGTCATCCTCACTGTTCTCAAAAATATGGCGGACTGTCATGAATAGCGGACACTGATTGGTCCAATTTAATGTTTGCATTATAAGGACTGCATGACGACAGCGAAATAGCAAACATTTCTTGATTTGATGATTGATAAATTTCTTGCAAATATACTTCATTTTTGCTCGCACTTTTGCAAGATTTTGTAAATTTCAAAAGCTTTCTCAGAGAGAAAGGGCGAAAGAATCGGCTAAAAGAGGGGAGCCGACGTTAACGAAGGTAAGTTTGTTTTAAATATTGATTTTACAATTGCTTTAAAACCAGACGGCCTTTGCGTATATGAAACAACTAAACAAGACAGCATATCAGTAAATTCAGTGTATCTTTAATATTGATTCCCTTTTTTATTATATTGAATTTTTTAAATAAAAAAGAAAGCAAAGTTATTTGCATGCGAGAATTTGAAATCATTTTATTGCAAACTCAAAGTTTATCGATAAAGCCAATTAATGTCATTTTAGTTTTATAAAGAACACTTTAAAACGTTTTGCGAAGCGTTTGTGGTTGAATTTTACTTTAAATTGAAGTTTATATTACGTATAATAACATACCTAACATATAAATGGGCTATTCCAATTATTACCGCACCCCCCTGTTGAGAAACCTTGGAATTTCCAGGAGAGAGGGTGCATTAACCCTGGAAATTCCAGGGAAGGGGGCATCCAGGCTCTGGAATTCCAAGGGGAAGAGTAATTCTCACATAGGATTTCCAGAGGGAGGAGTAAATTTAATGGGATGGAAATTCCATGGGAGGACACATATTCGACAGGAATTTCCGGGAGTAAATGTCCCATGATGGAAATTCCATAGGGAGAGGTAATTTACACATGGAAATTCCATGGACAGGGCCAAATTTTGAATGGAAATTCCACGGGGAAGGCCTAATTTAAACGGGAAATTCCATGGGGAAGGGTAATTCTTACAAGGAAATTCCATGGGATGGGGTAAATTTTACATGAAAATTTGCGGAAATTCCAGTGGAGTACCGACGTGAGAAAGGGTTCCTCAGCAGGGGGGTGCGGATAATAATTGGAATAGCCCAATGTTGGGAAATTGATAATTGATAATCCTCTGACACCGACATATTAAAATTAACGCATAGCACGTGTTGTTTCATTTGATTTTGTTGCACGGAGGGCGAGAAAGTACCTACACATATTAGCCATTCATATCTTAAAATTGATATTTATTTTATGATTGTTTCTCTAAATGCTAGATAATGTATATCAGAAAAACATCTGTCGTTGTGAATAAAAATATAAAATCATATTTGAAGCATTTTTAATATATATGTTGGCCGAACGTTGCAAAGCTACGGAAATAATTTACAAGCGCTCCCCCGGATTGAATTGTTTACACTACAGGGTGTATAAAAAAAAACGCAACCTCGGAATTTCCTAAGAAATCACTTTGCAATTCTTAAGCATAAAAGATTTTAGGCCCCTGGGAATTGAAATCGAATTGCTAATAGATCATATTACTGTTGTTGTGCATTAAATAAATGCATAAATTTTGCTTTATGCACTCGCGCGTACAGTAATTTTGACAGTTGTGCTATTTTAAATTCCCAGGCGCCTCAAATCTTTTGTCTTTAAAACAATGTCGATTTCTTGGGAAATTCCGAGGTTGCGTTTTTTTTTATACACCCTGTACAGGGTGTCTCAAAAAAACCCAAAATCATTGAAATAACGTATTGTTCGAATTTCAATGCCGTAACACAAAGGATTTTGACAGGGTGATTAATTTGTTTTAAAAAATTAAAATATCTTTGTAAGTGAACGTTTGTTTGCTCATGGGAATTTAAAATGCTTCGTAAATTGTAATATGCGTAATATGCATTCGTGGGTTTAGTACTTTATGCCTGACATACAAGTTTACGCTGAGTATTACCATTCATTATAGCAGTTATGTCAATCTTTTATGCACTCGTGGGATTAACTTAGTGCTAGGGCATTGAATATCGAACAATACGTCAATTTCAATGATTTTGGGTTTTTTTGAGACACCCTGTATAGTCTATACATCCATCCATCCATCCATTCATTGTTGAGTCACGTAATGACGTAATGCCTTGCACCCCATCACAATTGTACAAACTTGACTTCGTCAACTTTGCACTAAAATCGTCACGCCAACATATATGTATGGCAGATAACACATATCGATAACACATATTAATGGAACATCAGAATATTTTAGTCTTACATATAATTATATGTTTCAACCACTGTTTGAATATTCCAGTCCGTGTAATGCAGGCTCTCGCGTTTAATAGACTTGTATAGGTGAAGCGAAACATACCTGAGCGTTAATTTTAAAATTTAACTCTTTTGTTGAGCGTTTTCCACGATGTGTGTGAACTTCCAAGTCGTAGGTATAACTACATTGTAATCCAGGAAACAAATCTAGCTGGCTGATCCCGTTTGTCGCAGAAAATGAGTAGAATAGAAACATCAATACTTGAAGATGCATTCTTGAGAAACTCGTAACAAAGTTCCAACTGCATGCATAGAAGCATGCAAATGTGAATTACTTTGACATAAATTGTGTCTTAGGAAATTTAGTGAGCTATATGTGTGGCGAAAACTTCCTGTGTTTGGCGGCTATAGAAATTAACAATTACATGTTTCTTTGATAAAAGGAGGTGCAGTCAAAAATAAGTATCTGACCTGACAATTGAAAGTAAATTGTGCGTAACACAGCATATCGCCTGCTATCTGTAAGAATAATGTCTTAGAGTTGTAATTGGCGCCACTCAGCTAATTATGTTAATCATGCATGGACATAGACTTCCTGTTTTAAAAATCCTTCACTGGAAGCGATTTCTGCGTTCTGAGTAGGCGATCGCTAGATAGTATACTTCAAAATAAGGTTTCCGTTTTTTATAACGTAGAAAAAATTATCCTAACGCAAAACTAAAACCTAACCCTAATACTAACCCTCACCCTAACCTAACCCTAACCTATAAACCCTAACCTAATCCTAACTTATTTTAAAAATTGATATAAAAACGGAAATCTTGAAGTATACTATCTAGCAATTGCCGTTCTCTGAGTATTGGATATATTGTATACGGCGTCTTGCACATTTGGAAATCTTGCACAAGTTCCGTTCCACACCCTGATTGGAAAGTACCAGTTGTACATACGCAAGTGCCAAAAAGTTGAATAATATGCAAGTTCATTAATTGCAGATATATTTCGCCCGTTCATGTCTAGTAGATTACGAAAATAATCCTGTAACTTGTTTGCTCCTCGACATAGCTCTCACAATAAGTATAAGTATAAAGTCTCTTAAAAGTATAATTTAATGTCCGTTCCTTCTTCTATTTGGTGGAACATTCTAATATTCTAATCTGTTTAGCCACCTATCAATCAACGTTGGTATCGCAAACGTGCACGAGAGTGAGGCTCAAGGGACGTATATCGTTCACTCAACCTTCACTCAAATTCAGGCCCCAATTGCGGGTGAGTGCTGTTATTGAATGATTGGAGGGTGAGGGAGCTTTTACAATACATGTGTTAGTCGCAACTGGCATGACCATATCAAGTTGATATATCTCTACAGTCCAGGTAAAGGTGTGCTAATTCGGACAAGCCTTTTTTAATACACCTATATATAGGCACCTACACTTAAGCTGTCAGTTAAACGAAAAAAAAACACGGAACAAACCAACTACACCAATAAATGTTTCCTTGATAAATCCAAGGTAATGGACAATTAAATATATAAATTGTGTGTTTAACACAACATATCATTTTTAATGTGAGAATTTAAAACGTTTCAGCTTAATTGGCGCCACTAAGTAAACATTTTAATGATCGGGTGCAGAGACTTCCTGTATTGAAAATGTTTTATTGAAAGCCATTGCTGCTTTTTGAGTATTGGAAGTCTCTTTTAAACTGATCAGATCGAATAAGCATAAAAGGTATAAATGCAAGGTAGGAAAAACTATACAGGGTGTATCAAAATAAACGCAATTCATCTTTTGTGCTTAATAACTTTCGAAATACTATTTCTAGTTAAACGCTTTTAGGCTTACTTCAAAGCCTGTTCTTTTCTCTTTCAAACAAACTGTTATCCTTGTCTCCAATGCTAGTAATAATTGCACAGGAAAAGATTTAGTAAAACCTATCATTTTTAGTTGCTGTTTAATTATGCAAGTTTACTATGTTATTGTTTAGTCGGTTTAAATGTTAGAATTTTCTTCTTTAAACTTTAATGTTGTCGTCACTACATCTGGAAAACCACGTAAGAACAAATTAAAAGTATTTTAAAAGAGACCAGGTTGTTTGAAAATCCTAAACGAATGCTAAAAATCGTCAAACATTCTGGTGTCTGAGCCAGAGTGTCATCGAATTGCGATGTAATGTAAACAGAAATTATAGCAAGTTGATGTCAGTCAGCTTAGATGATCCAAGCCAAAATTATATCGCATTTGAAGTTTCAAACTGAGTTACAAATAGTGGAAGAAAAGCCGTAATTATACTTATTGTTACAATCCATTTAATAAAATGCAACATTTTTTGTTTTAATGAAAAAATCAGTTATTTTCATGAGAACGATTTGTTATTCCATCTCAATTTTTTTAATCTCCAATCGCAATAACGTAAAGTATTATTAGCCGCGAACCAATGAGTCAAATTTAAGAAACAACCCACTGTTAGAAAGCTGAATGGCTACGCTTTAAAATGAATGTAAACTTTAACGTTTTCGTCTATTATTTGTTTAGCAATTTACATTTCAGTCGAGGATTGCGCTTTTTTTGATACACCCTGTATAAATCCTTATATAAACGATATATCTGTACTAAATACAAATGAAGGTAGCTAATTGAACTTGTCAATTCAAATCTCGAAACCAGAATGTTGATTGTTGAATGATGTGTTATACTTCTGCGAAAACAATCTGATATTCAGATTTGAACTAACTGTAAACTTTAGTCTTTTTATATAAGCATTAGATATTGTAAGGGAGCTATAGTAATAAAACCAGAAATACGTACCAAAGTCACCTAACGCTCGCCTGCATGTAGTTACTTTAACTGGTTTGAAAACGAAAACCCATTGCCTTTTTAAAAATATATACATCCTGTATCATCCGCGCGGCTTTATCCGGCCTGATTACAGGTAAGCTGTCAAATGGTAAAAGTTATAAAAGTTTACTTCAAAAACATTCATTTTTTAAAAATTTAAAAGCATTTATTTGTATAATATGCAAATATTAAATAATATCAATTTTTAAAACTTTGTCAGGCAAATTTGTTGTCTTTGATATTATACCCTCATTTGTAAAGATTTTAAACGAAATGTGTATTTTGATACGACTCAATGAAAGTATAAAACCAATAAACATTTACAATAACACAGTTAATACACATAATTATGTACTCTGAACAGTTACGTACCATGATTATGTTTTAAAATACGATATTATATTATATGTATCAATTTCTTATATATATATATATATATCATTTGGCATTTGCTAGCTACCCAGGCGCAAACAACTAAAAATAGGCACACTACAGTGTTTTTATATAGATCAGTGGCTAAACTGAGCGAGCGCGCAGGGGTGCATGGGATGTATATATATATATATATATATATATATATATATATATATATATATATATATATATATATATATATATATATATATATATATATATATATATATATATATATATATATACAGGGTGTCTCAAAAAAACCCAAAATCATTGAAATTGACGTATTGTTCGATATTCAATGCCCTAGCACTAAGTTAATCCCACGAGTGCATAAAAGATTGACATAACTGCTATAATGAATGGTAATACTCAGCGTAAACTTGTTATGTCAGGCATAAAGTACTAAACCCACGAATGCATATTACGCATATTACAATTTACGAAGCATTTTTAAATTCCCATGAGCAAACAAACGTTCACTTTACAAAGATATTTTAATTTTTTAAAACAAATTAATCACCCTGTCAAAATCCTTTGTGTTACGGCATTGAAATTCGAACAATACGTTATTTCAATGATTTTGGGTTTTTTTGAGACACCCTGTATACATACCATGCACCCCTGCGCGCTCGCTCAGTTTAGCCACTGACCCCTATATAGTAGCTTAGCGCGATTATATTTTTCTCTCTAAAGCGCCTGGGTACGAGGCTGTACACCAATAATAAACAAAAGTGCAATAAATTACAGAATCAGCAACATGAAATTGCTTCAAGTTTTAAAATGTATAATTTAGCAAATTCTATGCAAGCACACTCTAAAAAAGGTGTGTTAATTTTACACAGCTTTTCGTCCAAAATTTAACCGACCTTTTGGTGTGTTTTGAAACACACCTATAGGTGTGTTTAACTCTAACTTGAGGGTGTGTTTAACACACACTAAGGTATGTAAAAAGGATATCTCAGGGTGTGTAAACCACACCTATGAGGTGTGTAAAACAGTGTTTTCGGCTTGTATAAAGTTGTGTTTCTGAGCACACCATGGCGTGTTTTCATACACACCGTGGCATGTTTTAGTTTTTTATTCCGTTTGTCAAAGAAAATGAGTAGAATAAAAACATGAATACTTGAAGATGCATTCTTGAGAAAGTTGGAACAAAGTTCCAACTGGAAGCAAATGCGAATTACTTTCACAATAAATTGGTAAAGATATATGGGTGTCGAAAAGGGTGTTTTGAAATTTGGCGAGATATATGGGTGGCGAAAACTTCCTGTGTTTGGTAGCTATAGAAATTAACAAATAAATGTTTCCTTGACAAACGGAGCGTATAAGGCAGAATAATGCACATGCAGTTAAAATTAGATATCTGATATAAATTGTGTAACACAGGATATCGTTGTTAATCTGTGACAAAGACATCTCAGATTAATTGGCGCCACTCAGCAAAGATCTTAATCATGACCTCAGGGTGGACATACAGCTTCCTGGTTTAAAATATTTTTATTACTAAACGATTGCTGCGTTTATACTGAAAGTGGTTCGTACAATGACATGCAAGATCGAATAACCATATGCAAAGCTGAAAACGTGGGCTGGTTGATTGGATGAACTAGTGGAATGGATTTAGCTTAGACTAAGGCTCGCTTTGCCGGCATGCATAGGGGACAAACAAGGCTTGGTAAAATTAAATAAAAAGGATTTGAACTATACTCACTTTGAACTTAAAAAACATTTAAGGGCGGCGCTCTCAATAATTTTACTCTCACGTGCGGCGCTTAATCGGGGCGGCGCTGAAAGGAGTAAATACGGTAAATGCGGAACTGATGACATTGCGGACATAATTAACAATACACAAAAACATCTTCTTTATCAAAGCTTTTAGGGCGAATCTACCCAATCAAATGAATATTGCTGTGGTCGCGCATGTGTGTGCCCACGTAAGTTGTGGTAGAAATGAGTTGTACATGAGCTGCACAGGTATAACACTGTTGCTAACTCACTTTGTTCCACTGCAGATTGATAGAAAGCTGAAAGACATACGAAGAAAAGCTCAGACATACGAACTTTCTGAACAGAAGATATGGAGTTAAAGGCAGTGAATGTGGTGTTGATTTACATTATAGTCTTATCATTCCTGCAAGATCAAGTCAGTGGTTGTGGAGGCGGGGGAGGAGGGGGAGGTGGGGGAGGTTGTACGGCGGTTGATTGTAAAGTAAGCTCGTGGTCAGAATGGGGAGGATGTAGTCATGAATGTGGTACTACGGGAGTGGAGAAACGGACAAGATACAAAACAGAAATTGAGAACGGTTGTGGAGGTTGTACCTACCACTTCGAAGAGACCCAATCATGTAACAGATATGCATGTGAACATGGAGGAACCCCGATCCCTGGTCGATGCTCTTGCATGCAAGGTTGGACAGGAACATGTTGTGGGTCAGGTAAGTGAAAATGAATGATACAATCCAATATCTTCAATAACACAATCTATTATAGCGCCAGTAATCTGAAAAGCGTCTTTCTACAAATCAATGAACGAGTGCCCGAGTAGTTCACTCACAAACTAGGGCAACTATTTAGTGTAGAAAAGTGCAATTTTATTGAAACACAGTGACGAAAAAAGCAATTCAGTGCCAAACAAAAGGAGTACGTGGCAAGCTTCCACGCAAAAGACATGTTGATGTTAGCTAGTATTAAGTTTCGTCACTCAAATAAGTGAATAAATTATTTATTTCGCATGTGACTTACGCATGCACGTGACTATGAATTTGGTTCTCCATAATGTTTTCATGTCTATTAACAAATAATTGATCGTCTTTGCAAAACGCATGTTTCATCCACATTCCACTCGAAACCATACAATACCTACACTAACACCTTGGTTGGTGTTGTCAAGAGCGTTCGAAATTTTTACGGAGTAATTCATTAATAATAATTCATGAGACATTTCAAAAAGAATCATTGTTTAAGAAGGTGTAGCAGCATTTGCGTTCTTGTTGTGTCAGACGTACAACTTCTCCCCCTTCGGCTTGGGTTTGCACATCTGATACAACACAGCCGCTCATGCATGCTGTATATATTATGTAGAATGTCCACAAAGGAAACTATTGAAAAACTTGAAAACACCTAAATATCGCTAAACTCTTCGTAAGAATTGCAACCAAAAGATTCAAATATTATTATGATCTTAGCTTTCGGAAATCCTCAAAACTATTTGACTTTCTATACGAGCGACTTTCTCAATCTGTTTGACAACTTCTTCGACAATTTGAATTACACTATTTCTTTTTTATCGACAAATAGTGCGACACATACTCTTCGAGACCTTTGGTTAGCTCTGTCCCCCAATCATTTAAATAAACTGGAGGTGCAAATGAATTGTACAACATTAATATCGAAAGTCTGTCCTAGGCACTTCTAGAACTGGTTCTCATTTAATACTTTTTGTTTGTGGAAATACCACGTAAATTTATTACTGCAAAGCTTTCGATCGGTAAGCCCGGATCTTCATCAGTGCCAATAATATGAAGTTCTCATTTGTTTTCAACTGTTCGGCCCTGAATCGCGCTGGCACACAGTTGAACACGAGTTACGATAATTTATCCATCAAACATTTCTGTGTCATTTCAGATATAAACGAATGTTTAAACAATCCATGTCAACATAACTGCAGTAATGTTAATGGCAGTTACACCTGTCAATGCCGCTCCTGTTACACAAAGCTTGGTGTTAATTGTACACTGCAAAAATGCAAGATTGGTGGACAATGCTTTGAATACGGACATGTAAATCCAAATAATACATGTCAGGTAAAATATCATCCTAACCCTACTGTGTGTGAAACGAGGATATAACCTATTTACACACAATTTCACTACATTGCACAAATATTACTTCAGTTACATATAGCGCTCACTAGTGGAGTTCGTACGCTGGTTAACATGAAAAACATTTAGTTGAAATATTTCTTGTTGAATTGTTTTTTCGTTGCAAAAAATTAAGATTTTTTCAAACACTCATTAATAAGTAATACAGGCTAGAAGAGGCTAAGACAGAAGCTTTTAGGTTAAATCCTCATGTTTCGCAAAATAGGATTAGGAATAAAATTGTCATGGTGGTCAATATCAAAGAGAAGTGTATATTTGTGCATGAAAAATGAGCACGTTACCTCTTTGTGGATATTTTTGTTAAACTTTTTTTACTTTGTATTTACCAAGAAGTTACTCATATTGAAGACGTATCACATGATCACTTAGGTGTGACTCTCACTTGTAATCTTTCCTGGAGTTCTCATATTTGGAAAATTTACCAAAAATCTTCGAAGAAAATTAATATGATAAAAGGTCTTAAATTTAAATTAAGAAGGTCGACACTTGAATCACTTTATAAATCATTTGTGCGTCCTTAGAATATGCAGATGTTGTGTGGGATGGCTGTTCCGACTCTGATTCTGATCTTCTTGAAAGTCTTCAGTTTGAAGCGGCTAGGATTATTACTGGTGCTATGAAGGGTACGCATAGGGAAAATTTGCTTTGTGAGACGGCGTGGGTTACTTTAAAAAATAGACGCAAAGATCACAAATTGATTATGATGTACAAGCTTTTAAATAACTTAACTCCAATATATTTATCCGAATTATGTCCCAAAAGTAACAATAGTAGGACGAATTATAACCTCCGTACTAATTATAACCTTAGTGTACCTCCCTCGCGTACTGAACGGCACAAAAAATCATTTCTACCTCTGCGATTAGATTATGGAATTTACTGCCTGTAGAAGTTCGAGATTGTCGAATTTTGCTGTGTTTAAGAAAAGATTAATTAAACGGAACAAGTATCCTGTTCGTAATCGCCTATATTATTTTGGTAATCGCTATCTAGCTGTACTCCATACAAGATTAAGGTTAGGCAACAGTGCGCTAAATTACAACTCATATCGCATGAATTGTGTTCCTCGCCACTGTGTGCTTGTGGAATATCAGATGAGACAGTCAAACATTTTTTTCTACATTGCAACCGTTACGCTGCTCCTCGCAACATTTTGCTTACCTCTGCCGCTCGGTTAATAGGAAATACTTGCTCGAATGCATCCAATCGAACTAAATTGAACTGGATGTTGAATGGTATTCCAAGTAATTCCTTTCGTATAAATAGTCATTTGTTCACAATAGTTTAAACGTATATTGCTGAAACTAATAGGTTTTCTCATTAATCATTGCAAAATTGTGTTCCTCTTTATGCATGTTCATGCCTGTGTGTGTGTTTTTAGTCCTTCTTCATGTATATATCTCTTGTTAGTCTTGTATATATGCGCGTTTGTATATCTGTGTTACATGTGTAAGTTATATATTTGCATGTGCATGTATAAACGTTTGAAGTACTATTTAAAAAACGAGCAGGAGTGTTTTATTAGGTTTAAAGCCACGAGCGCGCAACGCGAGTGGCTTTAGACCAAATAAAACACGACCTGCGAGTTTTTTAAATGGCTTCAAACGTTTATACATGCGCGTTTATATAAAAATCTTTATATAAAAATCTTTATATAGTTTGCATAACAATGGTCTTTTCTTAAAGTGTTCTTTAGCTGGTATAAAGACGTATGCACGTGACTAATTTCTTACTTAATAAGTTTTTGAAAAATACATAATAGTTAGTTTTAACGAACTGTTTCGTATTTTTTCTCCTATTCTCCTTTCTTTTTAAAAAAAATCTTGTATATTAAATTACATAAGTTTCCTCGATAATCCCTAGCTGCTTTTGAAACAAATGTAAAGTTTATATATTGTTTAAATTTAAAAAAAGTTACTCATCTACGACTATTAAGCCCCGTTTACATTACGCTCAATTTTTGGTACGGCACGGATAAAATTGGTACCCGTACCACTTTTTTGGATCTTGGACTACCTATTTAGCTAAGTCCCGTTTACACTACGCTCAATTTTTGGTACCGTACCACTTTTTGGTTCTTGGACTACATAAATAGGTAGTCCAAGAACCAAAAAGTGGTACGGGTACCAAATTTTATCCGTGCCGTACCAAAAATTGAGCGTAGTGTAAACGGGGCTTTAATATCATTATTAAGGATTGTCAAAAGTATCGCGAAGAAGTTTGGACAAACAACAACACGCTATCTTGCAGTGATAATAATTTGTGTACGAGGAATGATAAATGCGTGAACGGAACATGCAAAGGAACACCGTTCACGTGTCGTGAATGTGAGAGTTGTGATGGAGATGGATGTACGATCAAACCTCGTTTCTGTGTGATCGATGGAATATGTTACAGCGACGGGGATCTAAGGCCAGGGAAACCTTGTCAGGTGAGCTTACATTTTATAAAGTGGTAAAAAGTGCCCATGCATCTAGTAAAAAGGATACCCGTAGTGCCACTCCAACTTATTTGCATTGCTTTCTATATGCCCCTGACACCGGAGAATTATTACTTGTTGAAAAATAAAAAAGTATCTTATTGATGTAAAACAACACCTAAAGGGTTCGAATTTTTTCGCAAAGGTTACACAACTGCCGTTGCTATAGCAACAATGACGTTTCAAGATGGAGAAAATATTGCCTTTAAAGTAATTTAACTCGATAGCGACATCGATGACCGCCAAATTTGATTCCATAAAATGATTTATTTTAGTATACTCAATTATTCTGATAATTAAAAAAATTTTGTTGAGCCAAAAAAATTTATTATGAACAATTACATTTATAAGTAATTTGAAAATTTTTGGCTCAACAGAATTCTTTTAAAATGTCGAAACAATTGAGTATATTAAAAGAAATCATTTTATGAATAAAAATTGGGGGTCACCGATGTCGTTTACGAGTTAAATTACTTTAAAGCCAACGGCAGTTGCGTAGATGTTGTTTTACATCGTATATGCGTAGATGTTGTTTTACATCAGTAAGATACTTTTTGTTTTTCAACAAGTAATAATTCTCCAAAACTACGAATCTAAATCGCGAATTTTCAATTTTTAAAAAGTATATCGAGCCACCTTAATAATTCTTTAGGAATGCAACAGCAACAAGCCCACAACATGGACAGCAAATGACAACCTTGTTTGCAGCGACAACAATGTAATGACCAGAAATGACCGTTGTACGAATGGAGAATGTCGAGGAGAGCCATTTACGTGTTTATCATGCCAGGATCATCATAACGACACATGCCGAATACAACCTGACTATTGCATCATCAACTATAAAAATGTTGACACATGTCTTACTGCTAATACGGAAAAACCAGAAAATCCATGTCAGGTAGAGTAAGTTAAACTGTTACACTAAAATTTGAGGAACGTCGACCAATCAGATTTGTTTATTTGTACCAAGCGAACAATTAAAGTTTACTAAATAAAATACACAAAGACATCACGTGGTTTCGCTGTTCTTATTTTGGTAAATTAACCTTCTCCACCACACAGTCTAGTTATAGTGCCTTCATCAGAGGTGATCTGATGTCGCAACAAAGAGGGCTATGAAGGAGGGGGGGGGGGGGGGTTCAGGGTTTTTTCCTAATCAGTCAGACAACCCAGCAACAAAATTGTAGTTGCAAATCCCATTTCTAGTGATCCCAAATCCCAATTGCACCCCCCCCCCAAAAAAAAAAATTCCCAGCTTCATCACGACACTCGAAACGGCCAAAAGGAGGGAGGTGGGGGGGGGGGGGGGT